>PTEX01000237.1:1027147-1161004 GCA_003342815.1 Eudromia elegans | reverse complement strand
TGGGGAGCCCAGCACTGGGCCCAAGACTCCAGGTGTGGGTGTCCCCAGGGCTGAGCAGAGTGGCAGGATCACCTCCCGCCCTCCCTCCCCAACTGGCAACACATTTCCCAAAGCACCCAAAGATGTCATTGGCCTTCGCCACAGGGCACACGATCAGCTTGTTGGCCACCAGGATGCCCAGGTGCTTCTCTTCAGAGCTGCCATCTCGCCAGTCAACCTCAAAGCTGTTCTGGCGCCTGGGTTTATTCCTCCGTAGGTGCAGGACCCTGCCCTTGCCTTTGTTGAACTTCATCAGGTTCCCGTCCATGTAAGTGCCCAACCTGCCCAGATTCCCCTGAACAGCCCTCYGGTKTATCGTCCACTTCTGCYAGATTTGTATCATCAACAAATATGCTGAAGGTGCACTCCATCCTTTAATGCAGTTCCTTGATGTGCAAGTTGCGCCATGTCTGGAGTCCGTACTGACCTCGGGGGGCACCGCTAGCCACAGGCTTCTAACTAGACTCTGCAGCTCTGATCACAACCCTTTTTTGCTGTGTCATTCAGCCAGTTCTCAATCCACCTCACTCTGCCCATCCATGGCAGCCATTCTTCTTGAGCTTGCCAATGAGTATGCCACGGGAGAGAGCATTGAAAGCCTTGCTGACGTCAAGGACGGCTTGGATGGCTGAAAGGGAGAAACCAACTACTGCTGACCTGGAACAGCAGCCGGCAAGAGCAGAGCTTTGCGGCCCCCCAAGAGTCTCCAGCAGAGCAATCTGCCGTTTGCTGTCTTCTCCTTCTCACCCTTTTTTTTTCTGGCTCCTCTGGCTGAATGGAGCTCACCTCTCCGATATATTCGCTACTACTGACTATTTTGTATCATCAGGAAGTTTGTTGAGTGTGTGCCCTGTCCCTCCCTCCTGAKTATTGAAAAAGTAGAACAGGATCAAATACTGACTGCTGAGGGCCATCGCTAGGCGCAGGCCTCTAGCTCTACACATTCTTCAATTCTAGAAWGTTCTCCAACTAGAAAATTTCTCCGTTCTCAGTCCACCTCACTGTCTCCTCCTTAAGTTTATGCTTCTTGAGTTTGCTTATGAGGATATTACTGGCAACATAGACAAGATCCACTACTCTCCTCTCCCARTTTGGGTATACGTACACTGTAATGTGCCAGGCCTTGGTATTCCGATCTTCTGGCCATGCAGTCCAGTACTCTGCTATGTGTTCACAGAAACCAGCCCTTCCATGATCAGGAAAATCAATTCAGGGAATTCCGGATTTGTCAAGACTTTTTTTTTTTTTTCATTTTCCTCTTTTTCATTTTTAGCTTTCTGAGCCAACAAAATGAAGGACATAAGGAGGCAGATATGGGTACCAATACTATTTCACTTCACCTTAAATCAGTTTAACATGGAGCAGGCATCAGAGTGCGATGATATTCTTGGTCTCTGAAAATTTCAGAAGGCATTGAAGATTAATTCTGCATTTAAAGTGTTTACCTAGAAATAAATTATGTCTGATGTTGGAAATCCATAATTTCATCACCCTGCCTAAATACTTTTAGAAGGCTAACAGGGTTATTATTTTTTCTGAGAATTTACACTGCATAAAGAAGACAAAATATGCATGGTTTTCTATATTTTTGTTTGTTTGTTTGTTTGTTTATTTGTTTCTATTCAGATGGGAGATTTGATAGCACTTTGCTGACCCATCTGGAAACAAATCAGGGATAGATTAAAGGTAACAGTTTTTCAGTAGTGGATTTATACACAACAAAATTCTCCTCAGCTCCAGGAATACAATTTCTGACCAAGGCTTACCTAAGTGACACTAGGGAAGGGGCTGAGATTCATTATTCATATTCCCTCCACTTCTTATTCACCCACACTTAAATATGTTGTGTGGTAGCAATAAGATAGAAATGAGCTATAGCTTTGACTTTTCTAGCTGTGTAGATGACAAATGGAGTGACAATTTGAGCAATTCAAACAAATGGGAACGATGGCAATTTGTAAGCACTTTAGTAAAACAGAAATCTTTAAGTCAGAAAATATGTAAAAAGTTAGCAAATAACAGAATATATCCCCTGGAAGATGCTAAGATGTGACTGTGGTGAACTGAAAAGCCTCTGACAGCACTTCAGGGTAATCCTTGTAAACAGCATTGCAGAAGAGAGAAATATTTTGATGGAGAGTAGCTATTCTTCTCACACATCTGTAGTGTGTAGATAGCCACCTACCTGAACCTAGTTTAATGGTGTTGAAAGATGCCATAAACAGAATAGTAGGAAAGAAAATAGAATTTAAAAAATACAACAGTTTTGACTTAAAGAGGACTGTTGGTCACTGTTTAACATTTGAGCTATATGATGATGGCTTTTCTTTTTTTATTGACAGATTATATTGTTCTAGAAGGAGAAGAAACTTTAATTTTCTTAAAATAAGGTGGAGCACGTGAAATTGCAAATTACTGGGGAGAGAGAAAGGGGTCATTTTCTGGGTCATTTTCCTGGGTAGTTACAAGTTGGCATCTTGTACAGCGGCAATAGACACTACATACTTGTGGGCAGAATCCAATTGCTTTATTAAAATGCTTGAATTGTTATAATTACCATAATTATCTCTTTTCTATAAAAATGGAGGAAAAACATGCTTTAGTAACTTTTTCTATGCACTTTTAAAGGAATAAAAGATAATGCAAAGTACAATACACTGTGTTTGAAACGGTTCTTTTTTTCCAAGTCTGTCCTTTTCTCCTGGCTTATTTCCTATCATCTCATATTATATCTGTTAAATACCATAGCAGAGTGAGTATTAAATTAGAGTAGTGCTATGATATAGCTTGCAGAACTGAGAATCATAATGCACGCCCTATTCATCCATCAACAAGTAAACCTGGCCACAGTTCAGAAATGGTCATAAAAATTAAGCTGCCATGTTTTGATATTTAAAAATTATTTCTTGTGTTTCTGAAGTGCACAGTATGTCTAAAACAGATTGGTTTTGAAACCTTTCATGTGTTTCTAACATTGATAAGTGCATGTGCCAATTAAAGTACCACATCATGTATGCTACATTACAAGCTTCCATGTGCTGGAAGATTACTTCACATGTATCTACCATAAGAACTTTATGGGAATATTCCAACTGAAAGTTTAAGAAATGCAATGTATGATCTTTTATATGTGAAAAGTATCCATAATGTTGTCAGCTCTTGACTGAAAAAAAGAGCTTTTAACATCCATGAATCTTTACTGAAATAGCAATGAGTTAAATCTTTAATGCATACTCAGAAAATTTAATCTTGGCACTCAGGAAACTTTCTTCTATGGTCACAAATAATGAATTGAATGAATGAGCATTGCAAGACAAAGTCTTACAGGGAGATACAAAGGCAGAAAGACAAGGGCAACACAATGTTTTGCCAGCCAAACAACTTCTTTACTAAGTACAGGGATAACAGTCCCAATATGCTCTCAATGAGGCTGCAGTTTCACCAGATGGTCTGGGCAATTCTAACCACCATGAGAAAAGGAGAGATCTTATTTTTTTCCTCACATCTGCCACGTTCACTATTCCTGTCTTTCTCCGTACGGTTCGGTTTCCACTGGCCTTGTTGCTTGTTGGATCCACCTGTGAACCAATTCAAATTAGTGAAAGATGTGATTGTTGGCTTTGAGCCTTCAGTCAGCTAGGTAAAATGTTTCATGAACCCCAGGACTGATGTGGGAGAGGAAGCAGAATGGTTGTGGTCAGTAGCTAGAGGAGGCAACATGGTCTTCCCCTTTTTTCCGTAGTGAAACAAAAGACAGTGTTTCCTCTTGAAAGTACTTCCTACAGTCAGAGGACTAGGATCTGCAATGGACAGAGCTATTTTTCTCGGCTGCAGCCCCATGTTAAGTCATCTTCCTTGATAACTGAATTCTTCTCTCTGTTGTTGTATCAAGAGCATTGTGTCAGAATTTCAGCCCTTCAGAAAAGAAGCAATTGTATGATTATGTTGTTTCATGCAGTGTATGAATGCCGTGAATTCTGGGGCATTTTTGCCACTCAACAGAGAAGCTTTGACTTTGTGCTCCTTTCTCATCTGCCAACAGTTCCAAGATTAGAAGCTGTGGGTAGGATGCTAGACAAGAATGACTGCTTAGTTTAAGTTTAAGTTTAAGCTCCTACTGCAACTTAATTATACATAAAGTGTCTAGCCCATTAGATTTTTTTAAAATGAGTGATACATTTTTTACTATAAATAGATTAGGTAACTCTGGTGACTTCACAGTTTATAGTTAACCAATATAAATGCATCGATACTTAAGTGAATCCACAAATAAAGGCATATTATCTTTCCATTTTTAAATGTAGGGACTGGCAAAGGGACAGAGACTATCTAAGAAGAATTTAATTTCAGGTTCTGGAAGTTGTGATTCCAACAGGCTGAGCATGAGAGGTCAATTGTGATATCCCTCACAGTTCTCTAAACAAGGTCATTCTGTGTACATTTTCTTTATTCAGCCATTTGTTATGAAGATACCTCTTGTACTTTTCCTTCTCTCCTTTTTGTTCTCTTTGATGTCATGCCCAGAAAAGGATTTATATAGTCAGCAAGTATTGCTACAGGAGAACAGTTTTTACTGACAGGGAGGTGAAGTTACACAGACCACCAGTTTAGTGTTGGAAGGAATTAAAAAAGAGATTTACTGAGACAACAGAAGGTGGTGTATCTCTGTTGGAATGAGAGAGAAGTGAGAACCTGCATTGTGTTTGTGAGATCTGGAGTTCTGAACTGCTAAATTGCTTTGTTTGGCAAAAAGATAAACATGACCTTTAATTTCGTTCATCTAGAACAGGCCTTTCTAACCTGCTTTTGTTCAGGACACCAAACTTCAAATCTTGACTCTATTTTCAGGCTTTTCTTTCTAATTTCTTTGGATACAAAGCCAATTATTTCTCTGCATGTAGCTTTCCCATGGGCTTCTTAATGGATTAGAAGCTTAATTGGAATGCTTTGACCTAGGAAACATGCCTCCTTATTCACTACCTTCTGTAGCACCATACTGAATTTATCTGAATATTTAAGATGCCTTTATATTACACATAGTGAGAAACATCTTGTTTCTCTACCATTATGCATACAGCAAAATTAGTTCTAGTAAGCAGAAAATTATCATATTGGCACAAAAATATCTTTAAGCTTTAAAGTATAACACTATTAGAAGTAATCGAGAAACAAGATGGAAAATAGAAAATGACTGTTAAATAACAAATGAAGAATTAAGCTGCATTGTGCTTAGTTTTTGAATAGTGTATAATCCCTTTCAATAATTTTTTGTGTGTCTTCCACTGCAATTTTTAATAAGGCATATTATCTGAACAAGATATCTTTCTGCCATCTCTTATACACTACAGTTTACTTAGAGAAAATATTTGAAGTCCCTTATAGCTTTTAATTTGCAGTCAATTTTAATTATGGGAACAATACTACTGACAGAAGGGACGGGATCCAGCTAACAAATGTTGGTGCCAACATTGTAAATATCTAAGCTAGTTCCCTTGGGCTTTCTTCACAGCCAGTGCAAAGAGTATTTTTAATGCATGTTTAATCTCTGCTTAAAGTAGATCTCTAAAAAGATAAATTGTTTCCTAAGACTGTAAATAATTTATTTCATTTTTCTGTGTTTCTTTCATTAGATAATGGAGAAATACAGGTAACCTCAATCTTTGATGCAAAGAAATATTCATTGCATGAAAGTAAAATCAGAAAAAGAGACAGTTCCTTTAGAGATGGAAAATCAAGTAAGTGCAAATAGAGTTTCAGTGGATAAATACAGGTAAATTTACATTAGGTAAATACAATAACAGCGTTCACAAACATGAGCAAAGGAATACATATGTTTCACATCTCAAGAATGACATCATTTGACGCTAAAGTGGTGCCTTCAAAAAGAAGTTTATTTCATATAAAAAACCTTGCAGAATTAAACTTTCAAGTTTTCTTTGTTTGTTTTAAAAAGAGTGAAAGTAAAGAATTTTCATTCAGCTATGCATTCAGTCCTTCATGCCCTGCAACCTGGACTCCCATCACCCATGCTCAGATCAGTTCTCTGACCCTGTGAATGGTGTTTGGGCTGTTATCCCTTTATCTTTAAATGGAAATTTTTTTTTCTGAAAGCAGTGTTAAATCTTTTTCCTAAGTATTTGCTTTGGGAGCCTTCCCAAAGAGAAAGAAATCAGGATTCTGTGTTCAAAGAGTTCAAAGAGTTCAATGTTATACAGAGAATACAAAACAGTGTAATAAATGGTTGCATAGGATTGAATAAAAGAAATAAAATGGGGGAAAAAAAAAGACAAAAGAACAATGGACTAAAGTTCTTTGAAAGAAGATGTCAGTGTAGTAATTCAAAGGAAATGACCTGTGTAAGAAAGCAACGACAGGAAAAAGGAAGTACAAAGTAGTTTAGAAAGTATAAAGAAAAGTTATGGCAAACACTTGTCTCCAGCATGTGTCTCCAGCATGTCACTCCAGCAGAACTGATAAAACTATGAACACTGTTAATGGAATAGTAAGTTAACTGAAACTGCAAACTAAGGGAAAATGAAATGAAGAATGATGAAGTAAAATCAAACATAATGTTACAAAAAAAAMCTCCATCCCTCACTCAAGTGATTAAAAAAAAAATCTGCATTTTTCATTTTCCTTTTGTTTTATTCTTGATGACTGACCAAGGGTATTCTCTCCACTTGGACATTCTTCTCATTTATTGTTGTAGCCATGCAATAAACTTCTGCTACCATCTTTTTTTTTTTTTCTTCCTGTCTGTATCAAAATAAAATTTTTTATTCTGTGTAATTCTAGCACTGTTTACATTGCTTTCTGGTCTCCTGTTCTGCTCCGTAACTTATTTGCAGTCCGTCTCTGCATATTTTTTATCCCTTATCTCTGTGCCTTCTTGCTGGTGTACATCCTGTATCTTATCACATTGTTTGCATTTCACAAATTAACAGATATTCTCAAATTCTCTCCTTCCATCTGCTTTTCTTTAATATATGAAAACTAGGTGTCTCAAAGACGACTTCTGCAAGATTATTATGCAACCCTAAATTCGTAGCATTACCTGTTACATTAGAAAGGTCTAAATTGTGCTGTCAGTTCTAGGTAGTAAGCTCATGGGCCTGGTGTGTTTTCCCATATGCAGTGCAGCAATCGATAGTACAGTTTCATTCAATGTTCTGAATGAATCTGATGTGTGGAAGAAGAAAAAGTCTGCTTAAAAAAGGATTAGTGTGTTTTCTCTGTGATGTACCACTTTCAGTCTACTGTAAAAAGGGCTGATTTCTCTGCAGAGGACACCTACTCTAAAAATGCAAAAATACCACACGGAAGAAGCAGAAGAAATGCATTACATAGTTGCATATATCATATTAACATGTTTCCTTATATTTGTGTAGTGTGCTATTTTAATTTTACTGTGTGCAGTTCTGGACTCCCCAGTACAAGAGAGATGTGGAGCTGCTAGAGAGAGTCCAGCGGAGGGCTACAAAGRTRATTAAGGGCCTGGAACATCTGCCCTACGAGCAAAGGCTGGGAGAGCTGGGCCTCTTCAGCCTGGAGAAGAGAAGGATGAGAGGAGACCTGATTAATGTATATAAATGCCTCAAGAGAGAGAGTGAGGAGGATGGAGCTGGCCTCTTCTCAGTGGTGGTCAGTGACAGCAGTAGAGGAAACGGCCACAAATTGAAGCACCAAAAGTTCCACAGGAACTTGAGTAAGAACTTCTTAGCAGTGAGGGTGACAGAGCACTGGAACAGGCTGCCCAGAGAGGTGGTGGAATCTCCTTCTCTGGAGATCTTCAAAACCCTGTGCCACATGCTCTGGGTGACCCTGCGTGTGCAGGGGGGTTGTACTAGATGACCTCTAGGGGTCCCTTTCAGCCTTAAGCAKTCTATGATTCTATGAATATGCTTTTATTAAGAATTACAATAATCAATCTAGTATAGCCAAATTTCTGTATTTTAAGATAGTGTCAGAAATTAAAGTGGTAAGGTAACATTCAATGTGAAATAATGATGAATGCTGATACTCAAATTGTATTAAGAATTTCATTCTTAAAATTGAGCATTCAAAACAAGATTCCAAAATCATGATTGCACAGGCAAAGTAACAATTAAAGAAAGAGAAATCCCAGAAATAAATCAATTTGATAGACTTGCTGTTCCCAGTAGGTCTGTACCATACCTTCTAAGCTGTACTCTTTTTTTCCTCACAAATAAGTTTATCATTATCAGTAAAGCTATTTTCAGAATACGTCTGTAAAGAAACAAACTTTGTTAGTAAAAGGAAGTACCATTATTCAATTAGTCATGCAGCATGTCATTTTTTGATAGATTATGCCTAGAGAAAGATAGTCTTTGATGGGAAATAATTTTCCAGCATGGGGACTTCAAACGAGTTTAGAGGAGTTAGGAAAGTTATTTTTTACTCAGAAGTGTTTATCTTCATGTATGAGGTATATTATTTAAGTTCAGATTTTTGAGCAGAATCATAGATAGGTAGTAAGTGCTGTCTATGTCATATTCTGCAGAATCAGATTAGCCATAATAATAAGATTATATAATAATGCTCTGAATTTCCTATTGTTATCACGCAAAATCTACAATGAATTAAAGCATGAGGTAGAACATGTTATTCCGATAAAGCTCCAGTTGAATTCTTTGGTCGAAATAAGTATTGAAACTAATATTCTGAAGTAGAACTTCCCCCAGTTCTGTTTGCTCAGTTGCTTATTACAGAATACAAACCTTTCCTTTTTGCTATTGATATTTTGCCAGACTGAACTAGTCTTTTTCATTTCAGAGAGATTCTTGTTAACGCTGTTTCAAAGCTGTGGAGGTCTGTTTTATCAAGTGCTGTATCAGCACTGCAGAGACTAGCTTCCAAGACATACAGTTATTTCTTGAGCCAATTATTCTGTGTTAAAGCTGCTTACATGGTTTTCAGAACATGAAGATTATGGCAGTGAGGTAACCTTTCTTCTGGCATGCTGAAGCTTGTTATGTTAGTTATAATGCTGTTTATAGAATCATAGACTGCTGCTGTGAGGCTGGCAAGCAACTCTAGAGATTGCCTGGTCCAACCCCCCTGCTTGAGCAGGGCGACCTAAAGCAGGTTGTTCAGGACCATGTCCAGTTTTGCTTATGTCTAAGGCTGGAGACTCCACAACCTCTTTTGGCAATCTCTTCAGATTTGTAAAGATTGTTTTCTTTACTTTTAAACACAATTTGTAAATTACCTATTTGCACTTTTATCTGACACTGTTTGTGGTTCTTTCTGTAACATAGTGAAATCTCTTAGGCATAAAGCCGTAACGTGGACCAGGTTGGAATGGTCTTGAGGTCATCTGACCTGTCTCTCTCCTTTCTGCTAGAGGTAGGGCTGGCTTAGATTAGATTGCTCAAGGCCTTGTCTGTGCCAGAGAACAGCAAGACTAGGGCAGCTCTGCAAGGGAAGAGGAGCCTAGATTTGAGGTTGGCAGCAAGGCAGGCAGACCAGAGACCTATGGACAAAGGCCAAGGTCCCTGATTTACCACAAGAGGAGCACAGCAGATCTGKTGATGGTAACCAGAGCATATTATCAACAAGCTTCATGATGACAGCATTCTGACTTCATCCAGGTTGTTAATAAAGATGTTAAATAATGTATTTCCTAGTAGTGACCCCCAAAGAACACCACTATTTGGTCTTGGCTGGACTTCACGCCACAGCGAATGCAGCAGTCCAGCTAATTTTTCATCTAGCTTGGAATCTACCATTGAAATTATATCGCCAGTTCAGTCAGAGAATGCTATGGTAGACAATAATGAAAGCTTTCCTAAACACAGAGCAAATAGCATCAACTGCTTTCCCCTCATCTACATAGCTGATCATCTCATCATAGAAAGCTATCAGGTTTTTCAGGTACAAAGATTAACAAATCCATACTAAGTGTACCAAGTCACCCTCACATACAGATTCCAGGAGAATTCACTCCGTCATTTTACCAGGGTCTGAGGAGAGACTGACAGATCTCTAGTTTGGTGATCTTTTTTACCCTGATTTAAGATGGATGTGTTGTTTCAGTCAGAAGACATTTTGCTATTTTGTTTCAATGTATTCAGGATTTCAGTCACAGTATTTATGACTTTATAAAATTTGTATTATAACCTGCTTGTGAATCCAGAGCATAAATTTCTACGAATCTTTACCTTGTAGAGGGAAAAAATGAAAGTAAATAACAAGTGGAAGAAACAGGATGAAAAACTAGACCATTCATAGCTTAGACTAATCCCATTAAAATGGAATTTCATCAAAATCTATTTCAATTTTTTGATTCACATCAGATCTTTAAAATTAATATTGGATCAGTGTTTTTCCATACATGCAATTCCATATGCATGAATTCAGTACACAGGATCACCTTCTGTACATGTATTTGTATTTTGTTACGTAACCTTAAGGAGCAGGGGAGAGACAAGAGATTATGACTGTGAAAGGGAAGACTTTTCTGAGAGACTCTTAGTAGCTGTACAAGTTTTATGTGGCCAGACATGCGGTAAGAAGTGTACCAAAAGACCATATAGATGGTAGAATGATATGCACACTCAAAAGAATATAAACATGTTTAAGGTCTGAAGCAATTCTTTTAGGAAAGGCAAAGAATCACACATTTTAAGCCATTTCTTTTCAACCTGAGTCTGCACCTAAACATGATGTCTCACTGGAGTCAGAAATTGTTGTTAATACTGTTGAGCAGATGCAATAATATTCAGCAYATGAGAACAGGGAGTCAAATGAAATGTGAGTATCCTCCCTATCTTAGTTTAATGAAGATCAGTGGGATAGACAGTAGAAGTGGGAGATCAAGCAAATTGGTGGAAAACCTAATGAAGGGAGGTGCAATTTTCTCACTGGTCTATAATGAGAGTTGACAGAGTCAAAGAGAGTTGCAGAACAAGAAATTTAGTTAATATTCAGGCTAAAAGCGAGTAAGTTTCCACAAAAAAAGAAAGAAAAATATCTTCTAAATATAGACTTCACTAGTCACGTTTATTGAACTGTAAGATATGCTTTTGCAGAACCTTAAAAACAGAAAGGATTAGTTTTGATCTGCATGAAATAGGGAACTCATCTGAAAAGACATAGAAATTATTATGCTTGAGCAACTGGGCTCTTCTACCAGTCTGTTTAACAGAAACTGAAATTGAACACAGCCTACTTTTAATATTTGCAATTTTTTGGTCAGGGAAAGTCACTCTTGCTGCCGGCAACGGTTCAGTTAGGGTTTTTATTTTTTCAGCTTGAATTTTGAAATATATCGAACCACTTTTCTGTGCTTGTTCAAACCATGCTTGTTTTACTATATATGAGCTATTTGGCTGATCAAACCAAGGGAATTTTATTTTTTCATCTAATTCTCCAATCAGATCAAAGTTAGTAGCAATCGTATGACTTTCTCATCAACCTTGTCAACTATATTTTTCAGGAAGCAGATTCTCTTTTTGTGTTTTAAAAAAAAAAAAAAAAAAACCCCAACATCATTCTGTATGATCCATCCTACAGATCTGGTTGTTAAAAGGATGCAAACCCCACTGAAGTCTCTCATTTTCTTAAGCTGTCATTTGTTAATGTCCATGTAATCAGATCATTGTAGGGCAGTGGCATTCAAGTGGGAAAGGATTCAGTTTCTTAAAAATAGGATTGCTGCTGCCATTTTAAACCTTCTTGTTGATATGAGCCAACTCCATAGGACTGGTAAATAAAACAGAATCTACGAACACTGGCATCCCTCTTGCATGGCAGTGGGAGGCAAGGGGTACCCAACAGCAGCTAAAATGACCCTATCTGCCTCCACTAAGCATCTGAATCCTGCCTCTAGGAGGTTAGTCAGTTGGATCGCTCTCCAGGCTCTGACATGAGCAGGAGGTAAGGCACCTCATTTTAGGTGACTGTAACTTCAGGCTAAATCTTGTTCTGCTCTTCCAGATTACCACTATGGCCCATACAGAAAAGATGGCTCTTCTAATGATGACATCTACAATATTTTAAATATTTACCTTAAGATAAGTCACATGCCTAAAATTTCTTATTTCTTTTTGCTTATTATAAAGGGATGCTACATTCAGGTGTTTGTTGGGTATCTGTATATTCCATTCACTTTGTATTCATGGGTGAAGCTGCACAGTTAATCAATGCAGACTGGTTTGGTCATGGAAAATACTGAATATTGCTGACAAATTCTTGCATGATACATCAAATTAATGATCTTCCAAAAAATGAACAAAATACCATGCCATTATGTACTTGCATATATTTTGTAGATGGAAAGACACTCCAAATATTGTTAATTAATGACTTACTGTTACTACGTACTATATCTTAATTTTCACTACTTACATTGCTGTTCCAGGCTCTCCAATCATATTTTGTATGTATCAGTTTTCCTTGGCTATTACTGATATTGTGCAATACAACAGTACAGTAAATGTGAAGGTTCAGTAAAATAGTTCTCCATCTGTCAAATGAGGACTGAAGTAGAAGTAGTTTTCAATAGAAATTGAATATTGGGAAGTCCTTGTCCAAATATCAAACATTAAGAATATATTTTTTTTCACTATGAAATCTTTAGACCAAGAGAACTAAGGATAAAATACCTACATAGAATTATAGAATCATTAAGGTTGGAAGGGACCTTTGGAGATCATATAGTCCAACCCCCCTGCACACATGCAATCACCTAGAGCATGTGGCACGGGAATGCGTCCAAGCGGGTTTGGAAGATCTCTGGAGAAGGAGTTTCCACCACCTCTCTCAGCAGCCTGTTCCAGGGCTCTGTCACCCTCACTGTCAGGAAATTTTTCCTTCTTAAGATCCTGTGGATCTTTTGGTGCTTCTTTTTGTGGCCATTTCCTCTAGTCTTATTCTGGCCACCATTGAAAAGAGGCTGGCCTCAAACTCCTCACTCCCTCCCTTGAGGTACTTATAGACCTAGATCAGGTCTCCTCTCAGCCTTCTCTTCTTCAGGCTGAACAGGCCCAGCTCTCAGCCTTTGCTCATAGGGCAGATGTTCCAGGCCCTTAATCATCTTGGTAGCCCTGTGCTTGACTCTCTCCAGCAACAACACATCCCTCCTGCACTGGGGAGCCCAGAACTGCACACAGTACTCAAGGTGCGGCCTCACCAGGGCTGAGTAGAGGGGCAGAATCACCTCCCTCGACCTGCTGGAGACGCTCTGCTTAACACACCCCAGGATCCCATTGACCTTCTTGGCCATGAGGACACACTGCTGCCTCATGGCCAACTTGTCCTCCATGACGCCCAGGTCCCTTCTCTGCAGAATTGCTCTCCAGAAGATTAGTCTCCAGCCTGTACTGATACATGGGGTTATTCTTCCCCAGGTGCAGGACTCTGGATTATATTTTCCAAATCACTCAAAACCTTTATTAGTGCATAGAGAGCTTACAAAGTCCCCTGACAACAGATTCCTTTGTATGTTATGAGGGAACCATTTGGATTAAATGTATAACAGAAATGTACACAGGTGTAGATCTAAGCTGGAACTCATGAAGAATTTCACTCTTTAGTAAATAAATTGTAAATCCTAACACAGAACCAAGTTTGCCTTAATGATCTAGAAGAGAGAGGTTAATTTTCCCTTTTTTTTTAATCTTCTTTGTCCTTTAGAACACAGTATTAAATATCCAGATATAGGTAATAATTCCAATTTTACTTAGAATTTGTAAGCTTCTTCATGTGTGAAAGGTATATATCTAACTGATACAGGCTTTTTTTGAAATTCATACTCATACTTGACAAAGCCAAATTCTGCTTGAATGCTATTTTTTTTTCTCTTGAAATTACTAATGGAAAAGTATATATTGCCTAAATAAAATCAGGACAAAATTGTCTTATCATCCATAATACCCTACGTCGCGTATGTATCAGGCTTTTTTTCTAAGCTGTTAGCAGTGAACGCTATAACAAAGCAGCTGTCCTGCCTTATTGTTTTGTAGATAGAGCTGAAAGAGTCACTCCTTATATTTGGGCACTGTTTYGCTGGCAGATTTCCTAAGGACCTGCTGGCCTTGACAAGAGTGTGATGTAATTTTTCTATAACTGCAAAGGAACAGGGCCATCAGATAGATGGAGCCATACATAAAAACTTTATTTTACTGTTGAAATCCAAAGTAGCTAACAATCTAACTTTAGAGATGGAAACTACAGTTCTAATTTACAATGAAAGATAAAGAGCCATATATGCAAAATACTCTAATGGTCTCTGCTGTCAGTAGTGACAAAGTGGCTTTCAGAGAGAGACCAGATACCAGTAATGCATTGGAAGTATCAGAGATGCAAATTCTATTCTGTTATGACAGCAAAGATAAGTTGAATGCAGATGAAAAAAGCATATCCCAGAAGGTTCTCTTCCCTTCTGGCTATTTCCTTGTATTGTCAAAAATCTCTGTCTCTTACAAACTGCAAACAATAAGTAAGTAGTCTTTTTTTTTTTTTTTTTTTTTTCTCTCTCCCCTCCCCCCGCCTTTTTTTTCCCCTGTGTCCCAGCTTTTTGAAATCTGGGCACGCACAATTCTGGTAAGAAGCAAGAAAATATCAAAATATCTAGAGCTTCATATGACCAATAAGTAAAAATATGGTGATCAGAACTGTCTCTTCTTCTGCTACATATTGCATTATAAGAGAGTTCATTTTGACTGTCCAAGCAAAAATTTCTGATGACAAGAATATTTTCTTCAAAACTGTTTTTTTGTTTGTTTGTTTTCTCAGGATATGGTATCTCTGCATTTTCTATCCCACTTCATTCCACTAAGACCTCTCACATTCATTGGCAGCTTCCTTCATATCCCATTGCTTATCTTTGAGAAATCCAGTAATAACTCATATTCTTTTTTTGCATGCAGAAATTTAAATATCAGCATCTTTTTGCRTTGACAACTTACTGATGTAAAATGTCAAAATAAACAGCAAAATATGACATTTTAGTGTAAAGATACTCAATTTATTTTTTGATAGTATTTCCCTGAGCTGGGRAATATTGAATGAAGGAGGAGAAAAATTGAGATATAGCAGTGGAGTGCATCAAATTCAACATGGAGTTAGTTTTGCTGAAACCTGTTTTTGTTTGTTTGTTTTCTTCTCTTTTTTTTTTCCTTTTTTTTGTCCTCCATTTTTAATGAATTCACCCAAAGAATGGAAAGAATGAATTTGACATTAACACCACAGCCTTTCATCACAAATCAGAAGGTTAATGTATCTGAGATTTAGATTTGCCCTAGAAGTCTGAAAGTGGCAATCCTAAAAACAGAAGTTCTGTAGGACTTTATTTCTTAATATAGAGTAGTTGGCAGATGAATTTGAAAAACTCTTGCATTCAGCTTGTCAGTGCAATTTAACTTAAAAAAGATGATAGATTTGCTATGTGACTTAACGTCAGCCATTCTGGTTTTGGGTAGGATTATGTGATGAGAAGACAAATGGAGAAATTACATGCAGTTTTAGTCAGACATGTACAGTGTTATCTAAAACATAATTTTCTGTAGCCTCCAGATACTGCAAGTTCACTGATTCTGCAGACTATATTCAGATAGTTCAGCATGTCCGTTGTTGAACAACTTAGACTTGGTATTGTCCAACTAATTAGCTCTGATGAGGACCTCTGGGCTCTGCTCTAATATGTTAAAATTAAGGAAAAAATTGCCAACATTTTTTCTTTTTTCTTTATTTTAGCCTAGATGCTTTAAGCATACCTAGATCTGTGAAAAACTTCAGGCTAAGTGGAAAATAATAATTTGCAAAGCTTTTTTCCTTTTCCTTTTTTTTTTTTAAACTATATTTGCAAATTAGAGAGATTCTTTGCTCATTTCAGATTTCTTCATTACCATTTGACAATGCTGAATAAGTTAGGTTAAATGAAAAGCCTGTTTATTTTTTCAAAGTTATTTTCATAAGGGCAATATAATTTCTTTCACACCCCAGAGCAGCACATTTATTTTTATAAATATATTATTGTAACAGAATATAATGTATAGTAATTCATTTAACTACATTTTAATTCTGCAAGTCTGTTCAAATACTTGCTGAAATATAAATGAAGAAAATTGAGAGGTCACTCAGATTAGAAATGTTATGTTTTCATCATCTGTGTATCAATCAACAGAGTTGAAAGCTGAGAAGAACAGTATTTTATTACTGTAATAAAATTTAAAATGCTACATTTTAGATATAGCTGTGCTAGTTGATGCAAATTCTTTTTTTTTTTTTTTTTCCTATGTGTATTAGTATGTTGAAGGGCAAACTCACAGAGTATAACTACCAAAATGATCTTAATTTCTTTTGTATGTATATTTTTAATAATACTTAGTTATCTGGTAAACAGTGGTCTTCTCATATACTTCTCATTCATTTGGTGATTTTGCAACTGTAAAATTGTTTTCAAACTATCTGCTTTTACGAAAGTATTACAATAAAGAGTCTTCTTCTCCAACYTCTTCTTCTTCCTTCTCTTCTTCCTCCTCTTCTTTCTCTTCTCAATCCTATTTTTCTATCTCCTCTTGTTTCTCCTTGTCTTTCTCCTCCCTTTTACTCTTCTTCCTTTTCCTCTTATTCCTCCTCCTCCTCTTCCTCTTTCTCTTTTTCCTCTTTGTGCTCATTCTCTTCCTCTCTACCTCTTCTCCTTCTCTTCTTCTTCTTTGTACTCATTCTCTTCCCCCTCTCCTCCTCTTTCTCCCCTCCTCCTCTTTCTCGTATTCTTCATCCTCTTTTTCCTGCTCACACTCCTACCTCTTCTCCTTCTTCCTCTTCCTGCTACATCAGCTTTCTCCTCTTCTTCCTTCTCCTCTTCCTCTCCTTCCTCCTTCTGTTTTTCTTCTTTCTCTTCTTCCTTCTGCTCCTTTTCCTGCTCTTCTAGTACTTCCTTCCTTCCTTCCTTCCTTCCTTCCTTCCTTCCTTCCTTCCTTCCTTCCTTCCTTCCTTCCTTCCTTCCTTCNTTCCTTCCTTCCTTCCTTCCTTCCTTCCTTCCTTCCTTCCTTCCTTCCTTCTTTCCTTCTTTCTTTCTCATGAAAACATGCCTAGAATTCTGTACAACTCCTGGGTTTCTTCTAGTTGCAATTGCAGATTTTTATCTCCAAGGTATTATCCTGTCTATAACATAGCTTCTTAATGTAATCCACTCAATTTAACCCACATGAAGTACACCCAAAAATATTCTGTCTGTCTCCTTTGCTACAGAGAAAGTATTTGATAAAAAGAATCAAACTCTTTAAAAAAATAGATAGAGAACATAATACACACATGAGTGACATAGTGTTAATTTATTGGAAATGTACAAGTGATTATAAGGAAATGGCTATGGGGAGACCCAAGCAGTGGGTCTACTACCTACTTTTGCTACTGTGTCATTAACACAGGGAATTAGTTATGACAGTAACAGAGTAAGAGTATTTGCTGTATGACTAATACCACAATATTTGTCACTGGTACAAATAGAAATCCTATAGAAATTAAGAAAATCTAACAGATCTTAGTCAAAATATAAAAGGTTAGGCTTATTGTGATAAATTCAAGATGTTGCCTGTAATAACAACATAGCCCATACCATATTGTGCAGACTGGAATTACAGTTGAGGGCCAGAAGGGAATGAAGATCCTGGAGATTAGAGTGACTAAGGGAAAAAGAAAATTGCCCGTATGCCAAAGGAATTCCTACATTCTGTTTGGCTCCCTGGAAACTAGTGCAATTAAGAATCTGCAGAGGAAATGCAACTTGAATGTATATGTTCCCAAACTGCATATCTTAGCAACCATACTTTTAAGAGGGAAGCATTAGACTGGATCAAAGGAGATGATTGATCCAGTTGAGACTAGATTGATCTAGTTTCAAGGTTGAAAGAGTGACCAAACCCAGAATAATTGTTTTAAAATTGTTGTTTATAGTGCAATAAAGATTGCATAAAATGCAATGATTTTATATATGAAGCCTAATTTTATTTGTTTTTTGGAAGATCACTATATTTAAAATAAAAAAAATCAAGCCATGATATAGGCACTCATTGCTTTATGTGAGTTAAGAACAAGGGAGTGAACAACCTTCCAGAATAGCAGGTGTTAAGTTCAGACTATTGTTCAGACTAAAACTAGGATTTCAGCAGACCTTTCTATGACAATTCTACATATTAAAAAATTCTTCAAGATTATGATTTATAGCATAATAGACAATCAGAAAGCTCATAGATACGTATAGCTCGTCTTAACGTATTAAACTAAACAAGATAATTGCGTGGAAAGTGTTTCTTCAATTTGGTATCAGCATCTTATTTACAGAGTTCATAATCCTAGTATATTTTTAGTTCCTCACACCTAATAAAAATGATAAATTATGGAAGAAGATGAAATATTCATCTTTCTTTTGAATATGTCAATTCTTTCAGTGCAATCTGGGGTAAACTCTATAGCTTATATGGCCTTGCTGTAGCCCCTGCTATACTTGCACGACTTTTTCACATAAGAACTTCTATTGATAGCCCTCATTTTCATAACATTGTCTTTTGCAGCTGTTAAAATTATGTACATTTTCACAAGACAACAAGTCTGTAAGACTTGCAATATTCTTCTTGTGTTTCAGCCTTGAAAAATAAGTTTGCCAACTTTTTTTTTTTTTCTCCTCAGAGGAGCAATTATTAATTCTTTGTAAAGACTTGCATGGATATTTTTTGAATGATAAATTCAATGTCCATCTTTTTTTGTTACTGTTAAGCTTGGTAGTATGACTTTCATTACTCAACATTTAAAGTAATTAATAGTTTTAGTAGTCTATTTTTAGGAGTCAATTCAAATTCTACTGTATGTATAAGTATGTGGATTTGAAACTTTTAAACTGCAGTTTATTTCTTTGCATCTGTTGAGATCATTTCAGCTGTGTCTATGGTTGGCTTTCTTGAATCTCAAAAAGATGCTGCTTGCAGTCTTTTGAAAGTGCCCACCTCCCACACTCTGTRTATTAAATCCATATTCAGAAGATTTGTTGAAATCGTTCTGACATGCCATTGTCCACAAAAACTGTTATGTATGTCTTTCATGATGGAATTAGCTCTTTCTGTTATTGTTTGGCCCTTCTAATTCAAGGCATTTTGCAGGAGGGGAATTTTGCAGGAAGGGAATGCTTTAGGGCAAGAATCTGGCATATCCCAAGTAGGAGGTCAGCACCTTAATAATATCTCGGGTGCCCTTCTGTCACAGCAGTTCTGCTGTTGTCAGGTAATATCACAGATTCTAAATACAAGACAGCTCTTTGAAACAGTTTAAGTTTAGGAAGGAATGCATCCAGGACATGTTCAGGCAGTTTCTTCATTAGATGATTCTTATGTTTCTCCGTTACTACGAAGGATAAATTGCCTAAGAAGGCAGTTGTCTCAGTGAGAAAAATTTTAGTGACGACCAGTTTTAACTGTGTTTTGGAAGATAGAGAGATTCCCAATCTGTCTCAAAAAGTTTCCCATCAAGAAGTTTAGAATTGGTGCTTTAGAGAATTTAGTTTCTGCTCTCACATCCAAGCACTTTAAATCTTAGGCACAAAGTCATAGGGAACAAGAAACAAATAAGTACATTATATATCAATCTTTTAAATTGAAGACTTAACACCACATAGAAAAGATTTTTTTTTCCCACAGGAATACTGCTGAAGATATATAAAAATTGTTCTATATTTCAAGCATTTCTATAAGTGAAGACTGAAAGTGTGTTTTATTCCTTTATTCCTGTGGCAGTTGATGTGGGGAGGCTCTACGCAGTCACATGTACACATGTATCCAGATGTTAGCTTTCCAGAGGATGATTTCTGTGTCTTCTCTAGTTTTCTGGCTTTAAATACTGCACTTTGCTTCCTCAGTTTCCTCAGAATTTTTCCTAACTTGCAAAAAGTTTGGATTTTACTGCATCTGCCACAAGAAACACCAGCAAATGAAAGAAAGGAAAATTTGTTGTTCTGCATTTTCCGATTTCTTCGGAAGGCTTTAAATTATTATTATTTATTTATTTTTAGCCGGAAAAGTTACAAAAGGGCTCCAAGTTTATCAGAGTGTTGTGTACCCTGAACAGGGTGGTAGAGTCTGGGAAGGAAAGGGCAGCAGCCCTGTGTGGGATGTGGGAGAAGGACAACTACTCTGATGGATAGGTTGGCCTCTTTCACAGCTAGAGCCACAGCTGTTTGCAACAGTTTAGAGCTGTAAATGCATTAGCAAGACATTTGAATCAGAGAGAATAAAGGCTGTGAAGAAATTGAAAGAAAAAAGAAAAAGAAAAACACCCCCTTCTTTCACATTTGAACATACTAGATTTTCAATTTAATCCATTAACCTACACAGCCTTTCATTAGAGTCCTTGGGAGACTGGTATATTTTTGGCAATGTACTTTTATGAAAATAAAAAAAAAAAACAAACTCCTTACCCTCTCCCCAGAAATTGATGGGTTCATAGTGAAATTCAAATCTTTTCATGTACCATACCAGGAAGAAAGTGAAATTACATGCAAATCATATTCTTTTCAAAAATTATGTAAATATGGAGTGAAAAGTAATGAAAAAGCAACAATAACTTCACCATAATTTATCTACTTAATAATCAGTATGTGTCATACACAAGAATCTTTTAAATGTGTATATTTAAAATAAAAAGGCTTATGTGGTGGCACTGCATTCAGTTAGAGCTCGGGAATAATTCTCAGGATTAAATACTCTGTTTGAACCAGCAAAGATAATTTGTCTGATTCAACACAAAACTATTCTATTTGTTTCTTTGATGTTATCTGGGGCATGATACAAAATCTTGCTGGTCCTTCTATCTGATGTGATAGCTCATTATTTTCCAGTCTCTGCCTGAGTCATTTCTATACTGCTATCTATCATTTGCTTTAGTGTCTTTTAAAAAGGACATATTGCAGGTCGTTTATTTCCTTAGTTATTTTTCTTAATCTCCTCTCAAAGACTTGTTTGTCGCTAATCATTTACAAGCAGACTATTAATATATTTTAAATAATTTTTGAAATTCAAGTTTCTAATGTTTATGACTCTCAGCAAAACCTGTTTGTGAAGTGGTGAATAAACTTTCCTGCTTTTTTTGCTAGATTTTTTTTTTTATTAATGTGAGTAGCTCTCTTAAAATTAAGAGATTACAAAAAATATTTCAATTTCTCTGGATTAATCAATACAAACAAAGGAAAAACATGATAAATATAGAGATTCTTTTTTCCCAAAATAGACCCTTTTAGATATTTGTGTTGAAGGCACACACAGAGGTTCATTTGGAGAAAGTGTTTCAAAATTTTGATGTAGGTATTTTATAGGTAATATATGAGCTTTCTCTTCTGCCAAAATCATTCAGATCTCTCCTGTGGAATCTGGATTTTGATACTGTAAATCCTTTTTAATGTAGCAATGAGATCCTGATCTGATTAATCTGTAAAGAAAGCATGTGGAGAAGTGTGGAGAAGTTATATAAATATAATAAAAGATAAAGGATATAGAAATCTACTACCAAAATTATGATTTTAAAGTAACATGTTCAAAGGGTTAGGTTTTCTGGAAAGCTCTTCTTACTAAGTAGATTGACAAATTTTCCTCTATAGCTATTCGTTAAAAACGACACCTTTTAGATATTTCTGCTTTGAAATATATGGTGAAAACGATACGAAGAAGATTCAGGTGGAAATATGTGGTATGTTTTGTCATCTGCTATTTACTGTAGCTAATAGAGTCATTCAAATACATTAGCAGCAAACTACATCCAGCTGCAATAGTATTTTCCTTTTTTCTAAAAGCTATTTCTGTAGCTTCCAACAATTCTTTCGGAGTTTAGAATTTTCAGTGTCAGCTGCTAGAAGTGAAAATTTCATTGATTTTCCACAAGGTGGCATATAAGATTCAGGCTAGGTGCATTTTAATTAATATAATTCAGTTAATATATACTTTGCATATTGACATATGCATAAGTATATTCAACAAAGGAGAAATTTATTTGCAAGACAGTAGACTATGAGTGACTATTTCAATGAATACAGTATATCAAGCTAGTGTCCTAGTACTAGCTAAATGATATAATCACAGAATGCTTAAGGTTGGAAGGGACCTTTAGATATCATCTAGTCCAACCCCCCTGCAAACGCAAAGTCGCCTAGAGCATGTGGCACAGGATGGTGTCCAAGTGGGTTTTGAAGATCTCCAAGGAGACTCCACAACCTCTCTGGGCAGCCTGTTCCAGTGCTCTGTCGCCCTCAGTGTTAAGAAATTTTTCCTTAAGTTCCTGTGGAACTTTTGATGCTTCAGTTTGTAGCCGTTTCCTTTAATCCTATTGCTGGCCACCACTGAAAAGAGACCAGCACCATCCTCCTCACTCCCTTTCTTGAGATATTTATATACATTAATCAGGGTCCCTCTCAGTCTTCTCTTCTCCAGGCTGAAGAGGCCCAGCTCTCTCAGCCTTTCCTCATAGGGCAGATGTTCCAGGCCCCTAATCATCTTCGTGGCCCTGCGCTGGACTCTCTCTAGCAGCTCCACATCCCTCCTGCACTGGGGAGCCCAGAACTGCACACAGTACTCGAGGTGCGGCCTCACCAGGGCTGAGTAGAGGGGGATGATCACCTCCCTCAACCTGCTGGAGACGCTCTTCCTAACATACCTCAAGATCCCATTGGTATTCTTGGCCACGAGGGCACACTGCTGCCTAAGCGTCAACTTATGATGCCCAGGTTCTTCTCTGTAGAGCTGCTCTTCAGAAGGTCAGTCCCCAGTCTGTACTGGTTTCCAAACCAGGTGCAGGACCCTACACTTGCCCTTATTGAACTTCATGAGGTTTCTCATCACCCAGTTGTCCAGTCTGTCCAGGTCCCTCTGGATGGCAGCGCAGCCCTCAGGGGTATCAGCTATTCCTCCCAGTTTCATATCAGCAGCGAACTTGCTGAGGGATCACTCCATCCCTTCGTCCACGTCATCGATGAATAAATTGAACAGGACCGGACCGAGGACTGACCCCTGGAAGGCACCGCTAACGACAGGCCTCCAACTGGACTTGGTGCCACTGATCACAACCCTCGGAGTTCTGCCATCAAGCCAGTTCTCAATCCATCTCACTATCCACTCATCTAATACACACTTCTGGAGCAGATGTTGTGAGGGACGACGTCAAAAGCCTTGCTGAAGTCCAGATAGATGACATCCACTGTTCTGYCCTCATCTATCCAGCTAGTCACTCCATCACAGAAGGCTGTCAGGTTACTCAAGCATGATTTCTCCTTGGTGAATGCATGCTGACTGCTCCTGAGCACCTTCTTGTCCTCCACATGTTTGGAGACAACAGCCAGGAGGAGCTGTTCCATCACTTTTCTAGGGACGGAGGTGAAGCTCACTGGCCTGTAGTTTTCTGAGTCCTCCATCTTGCCATTTCTGAAGACCAGGGTGACATTGGCTCTCTTCCAGTCCTCCGGCACCTCCCCTGCTCTCCAGGACCTTTTGAAGATGATGATAGTGGTTTAGCTATGACATCCACCCACTCATGCAGCACTCTGGGGTACATCCCATTGGGCCCCATGGATTTTTGGGTGTCAAGCTTCCTTAGGAGATTTCTGACCCAATCTTCTTCTCTGTGGGCTTCTTCTCGTGTCCCTAGGGTCTGGGATTCCAGAGGGCTCCTTTGGTAAACACCAAAGCAAAGAAGGCATTCAGCAACTCTGCTTTCTGTGTGTCTTTTGTAACCAGGGCTCTCACCTCGTTCACCAGTGGACCCATGTTTTCCCTAATTTTCTTTTGCCTTTTATATATTTGAAAAAGCCCTTCTTATGATTTTCAATACCTGTTGCCACATTTAATTCCAAATGTGCCTTAGCGTTCCTTGCTGCATCCCTGTATTTCCTGACAACATTCCTATGTTCTTCCCAAGGGGCCTGTCCTTTTTTCCACATTCTGTATACTATCTTCTTCTTCTGCTTGAGTTTTGCCAGGAGCTCCTTGCTTGTCCATGCCAGCCTTCTGCTCCCGTTGCCTGACCTCTTATTCATAGGGATGCACTGATCCTGAGCATGGAGAAAGTGCTGCTTGAAAACTAACCAGCTCTCATGGGCAAAGCTGACTGCTATTATATAGTTTAGGAAATAATCAGAATAAAATCTAACAAAAAGCACCTAACAGTTGCTAAGTTACTGTATTATGCAGTGAGATTACGACCTCATTTGAAAATTTTTCCTACTTTCTGTGGGAGAAATTATTCATTCATGCTTATATTTTGTGACAGAAAGATAAGCATCACTATCTTTTCCTTTAAGGTAAGCATCATTATCTTTTCCTTTAAGGTAAATATAACATTTTTCAAGCAGGCACTTATTTTTAACAAATTTTCATACTGTCTTTCAACTTGTGAGTCTGCAAGATACAATCTATTTAAATATTCAATTTTCCTAGTCATTGAACAAAATTTCTGTTCCTAAGAACTTCTTACTCAAAAGAAGAAATAATTCTAACCTAAGTCACCATCTAAATACAAACTAGTCATGAGTTTTGTACATCGAGGCATGTTTTGCTAATGACTCTTTTCCTTGTTTTTCTTCAGCACTGCAATCTCCATATTCTCTGAATTTCTCTGTACTGTAGTAAACAAAAAGAGAAAAAAAGAGCTATTAACATGGCAAAAGGCTGCCTTTTTTTTTTCCGCCTCTCCCCCCTGCCAATCTCATTTAGAAGCAAGGTGGACAAGAAATCTGCAAAACCCTTCTTGCAACAGATTTTCAACCAAAGAGATTTTTGGCATGCCAAAATCTGGCCACAGATCTGGACTGAGCTATCTCCTGCAACTTTAATGACATGAAGCTTCAGTTCTGGGCTCCATCCCCTTGAAAATTTAATTTAAATCTATAAAGCTGCTCACAGTTTTCCAGGGATTCACAAAAGAGGTGTAAATTTGGTATTGTTGGTGATGAGGAAGATTTCTTGCCAAGAATAGGCTTTTCTTTTTCCAGGCTCTATAAATGAGGATCAAGCTTGTCTTACAAAAAGATACTATCCTGGTACCTGACAGTAATCTGCAGCTCTCGGAATGTCCTTTTAAGTCTGTGAGCAACCCGAAGTGGTTCAGCGTCATGTCCTTTTTTTTTTCCCCTTTGACCCGTCTTTGCCTACTGATAAGTAAAATTCAGATACAAAAGCATTGTCAAAGTGATTTAAAGCCATCTCCTCTTGATTTTTAGCTTTTATCCCTAATACTCTAGAAGCTATTAGCTCAGCCTAAAAGTTAGTACTGAAGAAAAAATCTTCAAGTTTAAGTTGTTTCCTGAGATCCTGAACTCGTTTTGTTGGTGGTGGTGCTTGTTTGTTTTTAAATTGAGTGAATTGGAATTGGAATACCTTAGTAAAGTGTTTTAAGACTTGGGGTCTCGGAAAATGGAAGAAAAGTCATTGTCAAATGTTGTACTTCAGCTGAACAGTTTATGCAATAAGTACAGGTGACTTTTACCTTAGTAGTGCTTGCAGTCTCTTGAGAACTCCATTATTACAGATTTCACAGATGAGAATGTATTTAAGAATAAGGAACAGGTTACAGATATTATTGGTAAAAAAATTCACTAATCCTACCCCAGCTTCAAACCACAAGCAGTCATCTCGTAGGAGTAGATTAACTGACACAAACAAAATTTCTCTTGTTACTTGTGTTATTTTATCTGTAAACAAACAAAATTTCTGTTCTCTTTTGGGTTATTTCCACCACTCCATCTCCCCATTGCCAAACAAGCTAGAGAACACTTTTGAAAACAAAAACCTTTCTAGATGAGTGAAACAAAGCAAGGAAATACAGTACAAGCAGTTTAAGTATGCATTTTCTAGGCAGAGAGGCCAGCTAAAGCTTCCTCTCCCAGGTGTTGGCATTTTGCAATTGACTTTTCTAATTTCATGTGGCTGTTTGCCCTGCTGTTGAAGGTAGAGATGATAACTAAGGACTTCTTCATCCATGTTTTATATCAAGGAAAACATTCCAGGGAGCTATTCTTCCAAGTAGCATCACATCTGGTCTAGCCCCTTATTTCTGCTCCTCATTTTACCTCTTTAGCTAAGGTGTATGACAGAAGTCACGCTTTTCAGCCTGTTGTCGCATTTGCCCATCTCATTCTGCAAAAAGGGAACATCTGCCTTCAGAATTTGTCCCTCTCAGAAGTCCCTCTCCAGACTCAGAGTGAGAGATGAATCATTTTATTTCATGGCAGTTGGAGATGAATCGTGTTCGCCTTGTGGAGTGTGATCTCATTTTCCCCACAGAAATCTACATTTTACAGTCAGATGCACAAAGTTTTCACAAAAGGAAAATTAGCCAACTTTACAGACATTTTTCTCTATTTTTTTGAAGAATAAAGCAATCCATATGGTGATCAATAGAGTGAATAATAAACTGTAGGCCCAGATGAGTCATGTCAAGAAAAATAATGGCATTTTAATCAGACTGTGATCACTGTATACAAGACATCTAATCTTGCATTCATTATGCAGTAGATCTCTGCCTTTATCTATGAATGCAAGATATAATATAGGAATAGATAGCAATGTTTTCAGGTCCATATCAAAAGCCATATAAAATAATTGCTTGCCATCTGGTAGGAAATTTATTTTTTAAAAATGTATAAGTCTTGTCATTACAGTTTTATTGCTAGGTGAAATTATTTTCTCATGGCTGGTGGAAGAGCAACAAGTATCATTTTAAGTGAGTAGAAGACATATATAGCCACATCAATACCAAAATGGCTAGGCACAGTCTATGCAAAGCATAAAGAAAATAAACAGTGTGCTCTTTACAACCAAATTCTAAATTCAGTGTAATTATCATAACCAAAGAAATACCACCCCAGTCACTCCTTCCCTCACCTACTCCCAAGCACTGATTCTGAAAAACTTTGCACATATTCTCAACCCAAACTTTAATAATGAAGTGTTCAAATTGATCCTTAATCTGTTTGAAAATTCTCATCACTGAAATCAATAATCACTGATATTAAACCTTATTCAATTAAAATATTTCAAAGCAACATAAATGCCTCTGTACTAGAGGTCATAAAGGAAAAGATCTTCGAAGTCTGCTGCTGGCATTTTCCTCACTTTTGATATGGCAAAAAATAACACTGGAAATTCCCACACGCTTTCATTTTTGGAAATGAGCCTTCAGCAAACATAGAAAAAGAAGATGATACAGAAAAAGTAATTAAGTACTATGATAGTTCTGGCAATGAACACAGAGTTCTGTCTATACATGCTGCAGCAGTGAAGATTATCTTGAATACTGCAGTGAAAAATCTGATAGAGATCTGTAGATATCTTATTCCTTATCCAAGCAAGTGAAAACTGAAGGACACTTAACAAGATTGGCTGAAGAAGGATTTATAATTTTAGCACTCAGATGGCTGATTCTCCTTTCCCTAAAATTTCTCCCTTAACCTGTGAAATGAAATTTGAAGGTCAGTTCAGATTTTTGCCTTAAAACAACTGCTTTTCYGGCTCCCCTGCAATGTGCCCACTTGAGCTTCTGAGGGCAGAGTCACTGAATTTTAATCACTTACAGAAGACTCCATTTGATTTTCTTCTGAGCAAACAACTTGTTCACTAGCTATTTCAAGATGGTTGAAACTTTAGAAAATTAAGTACTATTTTAAGACATTGAACAGATTAACAGCTAAAATCTCACCATTGCCTTATAGATGATCAAAAAGATGGATGGGAGTAGGAACTCCCCTCCTCCTTACACCAGTGTAACAGCTAATTACAAGTCTGATCGTTTTGATTCTCAAGTACAAAGGTTCAAAAGGGCCAAATATTACAGACCATTACATGTTCTTTGGAAAGGGCTGTGATTTTAACACCTTTTTATTCCTCCCTTTCTCTATGCTTGACAGACTAAAGCCGATACAGTGGAGCTGAATGATGTTGCAAAACATGAGAAACTCATGTTCYTGAGCTTCCTTATCAGAATGCAAGAGACTGCATGTCGAGCAGGACCCTCCTTGAAATATTTTTAGTACCCTAGCAATGTATCTTCTTGAAGCAAAGAGAGAGTGAATGATTTTGTGTCATGCATACTTCTCTGTTGATTGTGCTAAAACAAGCAGTTGAGTAGTGTAAAAAGAAGCTCACTATCTTTATGTAAAATTGTAAATATCACTGTGCTTCAATAATTAAACCGGCCATACAAACTTTTTAGGCTCCTTGGGTTATAGTTCCTCACAGTCTGTATATCAACACTATTTTTCAATCTTGTTTAAGGATTCCCATTCACTTWGGAATCCTAGGATAATCACTGTGATTACCCTAATGTCATCTTAGCAATAATTAGATTACTAAATATGAAAGTGTATAAGTCTAGTTCATGTAGTTTTCTCCAAATATTTTGAATAATGTTCATATGATACCAAGAAAATGTTAAAAATAATATTATCAAAATTATATTTATTATTTTGCAAATAAAATTGAAGATTAGTATTTAATTAGCTGCTTCTTATACAATGTATAAGAAAATTTAGCTGAGAAAAATTTAAGTGACTGACAAAGAGTTTTTCAGTTTTCTGCCTGTGTGGAATTGGAAAATTATTTATTCTTAATAACAGGTGCTGTATTTGGGTATCAAATTCTGAGCTATCCTCTGCAGCTTGTTAAAGTTTGATATCAAATAGACTCTTTATTCAAACTTGGTATGGAATTCATGTTATCCAGTTTTAGATGTCTATAGTTTAGAGGATAACATCCAAGCTATCACCTCAAACTCCAGTTATTGTCAAAAGAGATTTTCTAAAACTAATCTGTTCTATGTAAAATGGTCATGTTAGGAGATGAGTTATGCCATGAAAGTGTATATTTTTCTTCTCAATAAAGGCATCTGGATGCCTTTCTTAGATTTGTTTGGCTACATGGGATCTCATCCTTTCTGCTACTGGTTACACCTTTACCATTAAAAGGAAGAGAATTCCACAAAGTCTTTGGGATCCAAACACTCATCGACTATCTGGTGCTTATGTTTGAGGGGTTCATAATTTCTTTCTGGGCCAAACTGGAATCTCTGCACACTGTACTGTAAAAGTCCGGTAGCAGATGCTTCATCAGATGATGTTGCAGCTTGCTGGTCTGTTTCCTGGACAAAGCTCTCAAGAGTGTCTGTGCTCTGAAGTTATGCAGCTTCAGTGGGTTTCAATTTGTTTAAGCATAGATCCTATGTCTGAACTAGGGATCCTCATAGTCAAAGGAAAAAAGAATAGGCATTTCTTGGACATAATTCACCCAATATAGTTTAAATGTCTAARGATGAGGGGAAAAAAAAATCCCTAGAAGTACCTCTCGTCTACATATATCCACAAAAGTGTTTCTCTGCTTACAAGAGATGTCTCACTAAGTAGTTCAGCTGTGAAATCCTACATTCCAGATGCCTAGAAGCAGGTGAGATGAATTCATCTTCTGAAATCCTCACAATACAATGAGACAGATATTGTGTCGACCTTAGTTTCTTTAAAATTCTACTTTTTCCTAAGTCATTGCCTCAGTCTTTTATGGCCTCTTTGCTTTGCCTTCTGTACACCATATGAATCTTGACTCCCTGCCATTGCTTATATCCTCCATGAAGCTCTGCTTCTATGTTGCAGGTCTCCTAGGAACTGTCATCCCTGTACAGGAACTTCTGCAGCATTCTCTTCCCTCTGGCAGTTAAGGTCACCTCAATTGAAACCTCACCTCAAAGATGTGGTTATCTGAAAGAAGCAGTGATATGTGATAATGTCTTTTTCCTTATAAATCCTCCAATTATTGGAGATGGAGAAGCTACTAACTGCACAGATGTCCTTGGAGTCTGTCTGCAAGCATTGGTCTTGAATTCAGCCAAGTCATAAAACTGTAGTCAATGTTAATGAGATGCCGGCTGTGACTATTAGCTGTTGAAATGAAATGAATCTACATTCCCCTTGATGGGCAGTTGCAGGCAGATTCATTACCTGAATTTGCTGATAAGGACAGACCATGATAAGAGGTGGCTTGCTGTAAAATGCTCAGCAGGTATGAAAAACTTCTGAATTGTTACAAGTGTTTGCTTTAGAGCATAATCTTTCAAAATACATTATGGAAGAATCAGTTATATGGTCCATATGGTTGAGTCAGGAGTACAACTTATTGACAGTGTTACACGGAGATCTGAAAAAAAAACGTAATTGGTGAACCACTTGGGTTAGTAGTACTCTAGTCAGTGTGGCAGATGTGGGAGCTCTCATAAGTAAGTTGAATCTTTTGCATTCTGTGATCTCGGTATTTTTAATGGAGGAGCAGTCATCTGATCGTATGCATTCACACTGAGTCACTAAGTACTGCACCAGAGTACTTCTAGGTTAGACACTGTTGATCATTTTTAAGCTCAAATGTTGTTCCTCAGCATTTCTGTTCTTTCATTGATAACTGAATGTAAATCTTTCATAAAAGCATATATATGATTTATTTTTCAGTCATAATTGCTGTGCATATACAATCTACTTATTTTGAGCTTAACAATAACTTCAGTTGAACAGCTGAAAACATACCAATACCATATACCAATATATACTGAACATATACCAATAACTTCAGCTGAACATAGTAGTGTAATATTACTTTTCTCTAATGCAACATATTAAAACTAAGCTGTTAGTTTTCTGTGACTTCCGTCTGAGGTAATGCTGAATATCTTTCCATAATGACAAATAGCCTTGAAGAGCATCTTTTAGAAATTCCATCATTGCAGAAAAGATGTTATTAGTATTGGAGTAATTACATTTCTTAAAAGCTTTTCCATTCCAGCAGCAATTAGGAATATTGTGGCTTTCTTCCACTATCTCATAACACTTACACATAAGGTGGTTTGTCTTTTTAATGCTCTCTGTGATAGATGTTGTGTACTCATGATTATATTCCTGAGTAATTAAGTTCTAAGAATTATCTAGACTACCATTGAATATTTGAAAACCTACATAGTAATAGATTTGTTGCAGTGTGGTATCTCTTATTTCCTTAGCATTTGTACTTTTTAAAGCTTATAGTACTAATTTACGTAAAATCTGTATTTTACAAACAAACAAAGGACTCTTCTGGTATATATATGTGTGTGTGTTTCCAGGCTCAGTAATTTAGACACTGAGTCTACTAGGGAACGAGCTGAAGCTCTGTCAGGCCCAGGAGACACAGAATGGAGTCCCTTGCACAGGTGGCGTTTTCTCTTGTCTGACACTAAAGATGCACAGATCAGAGCGGACCGTGATTGTGATCCCACACAAGCATTTCTACCTGGTGAAACTACATCCCTACATATCCTAACCCTGACCAATGATGACAGAAAACACTATTTGCTTATAATACTGACAAGTTTTCACAACTGGCGCCTCAGTAGGCGATGTTGATAGGCCTGAGAGGGTGAAGAGGTTCTTGGAGCAGCACAGCATAGTCAKAGTGATTGGCAGAGCTTTCATGTGCCCTAGAATTACCTTCCTCACATCAGTCAGAGCAGTACTCCAAWCCAGGTGAGGACATTATCTAAAAAACCCTATGAGAGATAATCCAGAGTAGCATTGCAACTGTGGATACTCAGTCTTTTATATGCAACCTTTCTGAGCCCATAGTATGTTAGCAACACAAGAAAACTGAAAACGCAGGAATGGTGCAGATGCAGGTGAAATTTTATGGTCACCTCAATTTTGCCTCAGCATCTCAGATAATAATATAAGTGCAGGTATTCACCTTCAAATACCCATTTTAGATGCTGGTGCAGTCCAAAGAGAAAGCTCAACTGACTTGGAAAATGTACCACTGGAACTCTWTTATGATGCAAGCATTTAACATGCCATGAGACATGAAACCTTATGGTGAAGCTTTGAGGAAAATCCTTTGCCATTCAAATGCTTGGACGACAGTGTTGGAAGAATGTCTCAAGACCATCAAAATCAGAGTGGTGTTGATGAGGGCCCTAATACAGTTATGTTGTGCAGAATGTTTACGTCTGTTGTAAGGCACGTGAAATAGCAAGAGCAGGATTATCCATTTTAAAGATAACTCTCTACTCACTTATACCGATTTGTGAGAACACAGAGATTTSTACTCATAAGTCTTTTGTCTCCCGGATCTCTTAATTCATATCTGTGTTAAAGTGGCATCTTCTAGGACTGATAATGTCCGGGCCAAGCACTTCTAGCACCAGGAGCAGAGCTCTGGGTGCATAACATTGCTGTAACAGTGACACCTCTAACCTAAGAGCATGGAGAGTCTATGCAGTCAGTGATGGTTTATAGATCAATTGTGCATATTTACAAGCCCTTCTAATACTGCAGGAGATGAAAGGCATCTAGAATAGTTGTTCATATCCATCAGATCAGTTATCTTTGAGGCAGGAATAAACTCTATGCTGTGATGCCTCAGGTAAACACCAGTGATAGATTTGCAGGAGAATGAAATACAGCAACTGGAGACCAYTCTTGACTTTTAGCAGCAGTCCTTCCAGATTGTGAGAGGAGCTGAAGGATGACAAGATGTAAGAATATATTCATAATTAAGACATTCCCAGAGAATCTACAGAGGTCTCTTGGGACAAGATTAAGCGGTCAGATTGATGGAGAAATAATGAGGATATTTGGCAGGCATAACTCCTTATTCATAATAACTCTAGTATAACTTTTAAATTATTCTCCACACTAGTTTTATCAGAGCATGAACATGTGTTTGCACATCTTCGGTCTTTTTGTAGCTATACATTATCTTTTTATTAGTTTTCACCCATATATTTAASTAGGCCACTAGTCATTATCTATTTATGCTATGTCACTACAGAATAAATAACTACTACATCTCAGTGATGGAACTGTATGCTTCAAATGCTCTTCAGTTAGATATATGAAAGTACTTAATTACTCAGAGAAGTAAATCATCTSTGTCTAATTAAAATATCAAATTGTCCTAGATAAAATGGATCACATTTCTGATTGATCTAATTTCTTTAAACACACCATTATTTTTAAAGGCATAACTCTTGCATTTCTTTTTTTATTATCTATGAATGTGTATGTATTTGGCCCTTCMTGAAAGGCAGGGACAGAGTTTGGTGAGTCCTTCACATTGTATATTGAACCTTGACCAGAACAGTAGGCTGAAGCCTTAATCCACTGACTATTCATACTGTTAAAAACCTAAGCCCAGGTTTGAATCYCCTCTCAGGCAAATTCAGAAGCTTGGAAAAAAAGCTGAGGCACTGGGCTTGATATTTTGATAGCTGAGCCTACTGGAGTCTGACACATAAAGTAAGCTTCTGTGTGAAAACCTAAAGCTAGTTTACATAAGAAACACACGTTTTGGGTCTCTTAAGGCTGTTTAGACTGTGAATTTTCTCAGCTCTCCTGCCAAGCATTTTTAAAAGCAATACCTATTTCTCAGCATTCTCTGCACTCACCTACCACCTCACAGGCTGCCAAATGCTTACTCAAGTGCTAAAATATGAATAAAAAAATGACATAAAAAGTTAAACTTAGAGTGATTTTTTTTTCACCTGTGCTTGACCTTAAACTTGCTTCTTGTGCTTCAGATCTGAAGATAGGCCCTRCTTGCCTGAAAGCTAGGATGTTTATCCATCTATATAACTCAATGTAATAGAAGATACTACTTTCCTCCACAAACCACATATGACTTACTAGCAACATCTCTGGAGAGTTTTATTCAAAGTGTTAACAGAAAGATGAGTATTAGCATTAACATTTTTACTCATGGCTATGAAATRTATATTAAAACTTACTTTCTACATAAGAATTGTCTGAAAGAGTGGCTCCCCTACTCCTGCTGATGGGACCGTCTGTGTGATGGCTCTCTGAACACAGAGAGCTGTCTCTCTGCTAAAGTAGCATGAAACTCAACTATACAGACTGTTAAACACCTTARAAGTTCATTTTCTTCTCTATTTATTAAAAATTAAGCCACCCATTAGTGGAATCAGCCAAGATATAAATGCATACTTTACGAACATCTAAAATCAGGTGAATCCCATGCAACTAAAGTGTGGCTCTGTCATCTCTTAGCTTTCTCTTGGTGGCAGGGAAAAATCAACAGCGTGGAAGCAAAGGCCATTTCAAGTAATGTTATAAAATGCAGTTGTACAAATCAACAGGAGAGTCAAGAGTCTCTTCTTCTAATAAAAAAAGAAAATGCATGTAGTAACCTTCATTTTTTGATCCTGTACATATCTGGTCAGGCAGTTCTCCAGTAAGTCCTGAAGTCACATCTGACCTGAACAGATTGTTCTTGTCGGAAGTCCTTGACATTCTGCTGCCAGGTTTGGTGTTTATAATATTGCATCTGTAAGGCAGTGTTTTGTTTTCTTCAGCTTTTAAAAATGAGCAATTGCAAGATGCATCACTTCTGAGTAAATAGCAACTACTAGAGTCAGCTTTAAATAACATAACATAACATAGCATAGCACAGCATAGCATAGCATAGCATAGCATAGCATAGCATAGCATAGCAAATCCCTGAAGAGAGATGTCTTATCTTGAGTGAATAAAGAAGATATTACTTCTTGCTCTTTTGCTGAGGGCAATATAGAGAATTCCCTTCCTTAAGATTTTGAGTGAGCAATAGTGGATATAGTATGTTCCAAATTTTCAAAAACAAAGCTGAATTAAAAAAAAATCAGAAAACCTCAAAATTGAGACTAGGTTGATCCTTGCTTTCAGGTTCTAATGAAAGGTCAAAGGTTAGTCCATGTTTAGATAGCCCAGTTGGCTCAGGCAGTGCTCACTATTTTCTTTAACAAAAGCAGGCAGGACTAATATCTGACCTGGCAGCCTTTCATTTCTCGGCTGAAATGAATCAGGTCGACGGGAACATCCTTTATTTGGGACTGAGTTGAACTCCTCCTGGACTTTAAGTTTCAAGTGTGTGTGATGCAGCTGGCCGAGCTGGAACKTTCTGTGCCTCCAAGCCTTTTGACTTAGCAATTTGATTATATCTTAATTTTGTAGTTAACCCTTGTTTTTACAAGGGCTTTCCACCAAACCTTTGTCTTTCATCTTGGAAAAAAAAGATGACTTGGCTTTAAGATGAGATTGTACTTTGCCCTCYCCTCAAATCAGGCCTCTTTCTGGAAAGGGACACTGGAAAATATCACTCAGTCCCTGTAGCCTTTTAGAGMCTTTCTCACCAATCCCTTTGAAGGTTCATAGGGAGATGAAAAGATAAAGGGTGAAACAAGCTTTCCTATCTTTGCTGTAGTTATGCAGACCAGAAACCTCAGCTATCTCAGTGCCAAACAATACCTGGTTTGCCCAGGGCAGACAGGTGAGGAGAGAAGCAGGAAGGACACAGTAATAGATCTAGGGATCTGGGAGGCACGACACAAAACAAGCACCAACAAACTTGTCCTAACTGATGATATGGAACTTGTAGACAGTGTTCACTCCAGGTACCACTGCATCTTGTGTCATTCAAAAGCAATACAAATCTCAGACTTTAAATTAACAAGTTCAGACTTTTTGCTTTTGGTGATATGACCACAGTAGTGACAGAAYATAAGGAAAATGTAACTTTTGGGGTGTTAATAAAAGCTCCAACAAAATGTTTGCATGTCTAAACTTCATCTATTATTTTCAGCTTTCCTCAATAATGAAAAATCTTACCTCTCYATACAGATTGTAACAAATTTGGATGTTTGAAACCTTGTCAGTGTCATCAGTGGGACAGGAAAAAGAACATTTATGTCATTTTYTCACCCAACGCATAATCAAATTGTCTTTAAAACATCTCAGGGTAAATAATATGACTCATAAGAAACTGACTGAGTTGATGACGTGCAAAATCTCCCAAGCTTAGACCCAAACTCAGTTACCAAAGAAAAGAGCAAACAATGTCTAYGTTCAAGGAGAAAGGCTTGTGACTTTGAGACTGGTAATTCAGTCCGAATTTTGCAAAGAAATTTTCTCCCACCAGGAAATATACAGAGCAGTTTCCAGTTTTCATCTTTTCTCCTGTGTATCCTTAGTTTTTCTTTAATTATGTGCACCAAGAATATCAAGCTCTACAAAAGAAACTCAGTTCAGAAAAAGGTCAGGCATAAGCATTTACTTCCTGTCTAAACCACTCATATTTATAAMAAAATCTAAAGTTTTTGAAAAGGAAGATCCTTATGTAGTGCCAGCCCTGGGGTACAAAGTGCTTAGGCATTGTCTCCATGCACTAGTCTCGTGTATATTGGCTGTATTTAATTGCACCCGAAGGGCTGCACAGAAAAAAAGAAAAGCCTTCTAAAATACATTAAACATGACACACATGCCATCTGTAAAACACCAGGCATGTTAAGAACGTGAGGATCTATTATAACGGAAGAAAGAAATCTACTTTGGTAGTTTTCAACATTGTTTAATGCTGGATCTTTCAGGAGAATAAAACTCCCATGTGTAACAAGGATTGTAGAAAGTAGGTCAGCTGTACACATCCCGTGTTGCACAGCAGCATCATTTTCTGCCCTGAAGTATTTACACATTTTGGAAACAAGACACAATGCGGAGGAAACAAGAAGATTGAAAGAGGGAAGAATGGAATAACGGGCAGTTCAGCATGATYGATTGATTTATGCACTTGAAAGAATTGGTTTGTTTAATTAACTGGCTAAAATAGAAGTCAGATGCTGCTTAAACAACTACTGACATCTAAACTAGCCATTCTTTTTGATTGATTTTTTGTTGTTGTTAAATGGACAATGAGCCTCAAGACCTAAAAACAGACAAGCAAATACAGGGTCAGACAACCAAAGACTGTGAAAGAAGAGGTGGGGATAGCTTTAATTCAGAGATGGCGCTTGTTCACTTAGGTGTCCTTCCTATGTAGAGGACCTCACGTCAGGATATTTATTCTCCCCCGATCTACCTACAGATTGAATCCTAATCTGACAATTATACTCTGTGGATACCGGTGTGGCACTCAGCCACTGTGTTTGGATTCCCAATACTGATACTTTTTCATTTTGGGAACCTATGACAAAGTATTATTTCCTTGGTAATTAGAAGAGTGCAATAGTGGGGAAGAAGGAAAGAAAAAAAAAAGAGAGAAAAGAAAAATTAAATAACAAACAAGCAAAAAGACTCCAGATGAAGTCCATAATCACATAGACTAAAGGTGAAATTAGATAGATTTTTTTCACRGATTATAGAATCATAGAATGATAGAATGCCTAGGGTTGGAAGGGACCTGTAGAGGTCATCTAGTCCAACCCCCCTGCACACGCAGGGTCTCCTAGAGCATGTGGCACAGGGTGATGTCCAGGCGGGTTTTGAAGATCTCCAGAGAAGGAGACTCCACCACCTCTCTGGGCAGCCTGTTCCAGGGCTCTGTCACCCTCACAGGGAAGAAATCCTTTCTCAAGTTCCTGTGGAACTTTTGGTGCCTCAATTTGTGGCCATTTCCTCTAGTTCTATCACTGTCCACCACTGAGAAGAGGCCAGCCCCCTCCTCCTCACTCCCTCTCTTGAGRTATTTATATACATTAATCAGGTCCCCTCTCAGTCCTCTCTTCTCCAGGCTGAAGAGGCCCAGCTCTCTCAGCCTTTCCTCATAGGGCAGATGTTCCAGACCCCTAATCATCTTTGTGGCCCTGCGCTGGTCTCCAGCAGCTCCACATCCCTCCTGCACTGGGGAGCCCAGAACTGCACACAGTACTCGAGGTGCGGCCTCACCAGGGCTGAGTAGAGGGGCAGAATCACCTCCCTCGACCTGCTGGAGACGCTCTGCTTAATGCACCCCAGGATCCCATTGGCCTTCTTGGCCACGAGGGCACACTGCTGCCTCATGGTCAACTTGTCAGCCACCATGACGCCCAGGTCCCTCTCTGCRGGGCTGCTCTCCAGGAGGTCGGTCCCCAGCCTGTAGGCATGTCTAGGGTTATTCCTCCCCAGGTGCAGGACACTACACTTGCCCTTGTTGAACTTCATGAGGTTACTCGCCGCCCAGTTGTCCAGTCTGTCCAGGTCCCTCTGGATGGCAGCGCAGCCCTCAGGGCTATCAGCTACTCCTCCCGGTTTCATATCATCAGCAAACTTACTGAGGGAAAACTCCATCCCTTCATCCAGGTCGTTAATGAATAAATTGAACAGGACCGGACCGAGGACTGAGCCCTGGGGAACACCACTAWCCACAGGCCTCCAACTGGGCTCAGCACCACTGATTACTACTCTCTGGGCCCTGTCATTCAGCCAGTTCCTAATCCACCTCACTGTCCACTCATCTATTCCACTCTTCTGGAGCTTGCCCAGGAGGATGCYGTGAGGGACGATATCAAAAGCAATGAACCTTATGGAGGTATAAAAACTTTCTTTTAGAAATTCAGTGAGTTTCATCAGGTACAATATGCTCTTTTTCTTTCTTAAACTGGAAATTGTTTTCTTTTGTTCAATCCACCATCTTTCCTGGCTATTTGAGCCTTATTATCAGCTCTTTGACAGACAATTATTAGGGAAACAAAGTGTGTCATCCTCCTTTCTCTTCAGACAATAGTATACACAGATCATCCAAGTCCAATGACACTCCTGTATCAATAAGTCTATATCTCTGTCTCCTGTAGCTTCCTTAGGGAAAAGCTGAGGAAGCACAGTCTGGCTGAGCAGAGTGTGAGCTGAGCTGAAAACTGACTGAAAGGCAGAGCTCAGAGAGTTGTGATCTGTAGCACGAAGTCTAGTTGGAAGCCAATAACTAGCAGAAAGAGTTTTCAAATGTCTAGTTTCAAATGTTTGTTGTGCTATACATGTGAATATCCATAGGATGCTGTGGCTTTCAGCCACCCCTGACTCTTGTACAATATCCTTTAAAAGCTTTTGGTGATGATGATGCTCAGAGTGAGGGGCTTCTGCTTTGTCTTATGATGCATTCACTTACAATCGATATTTCAGTTTACAGTTCTTACACAGATAAACTGTGAAGTTCTTGTCTTATAAAAAAATCAAAACAAAGCAAAAACCTTGTAATGAATAGCCTGCAAGGATTTTGTTTTCTTTTATAAAGTCTGTGTTTTTCCTTAAAAATGCATGTTATGTAAAGAATGAGCTTTGTGTTCAGGTAAAGTTAATTTGAGGGAGGAATGTTGACTTCCACTAGTGATTTTGTGAGGTATTCCGCTCTCCTTGGTATTTTCCATGAGATATATTAGGAATCTGGTGAATAGAAAGAAGATCTAGGTGATTTTGTCTAAAATTGAGCAGAAAATTCTTAAATAAATAAATAAATAAAKAGAGAAAGAGAGAGAGAGAGAGAGAAACCCAAATTAAACGTTGAACCGTTGAACCTTAAGGAAATATTTGTTAAAGGTTTTCATTGAAAATATGAGACGTTTCATCAATCATTTCCTAAAACTATTATCTCTGAGTAAAATATTTCAGAAAGGGAGAAACTGGAGAAGTTTGTTGGAGAGCATATGAAAAAGTTCTGTAACCATCCAAGTTCTGAAACTGCAGCCTATGCTAAGATGTTAAAATTGTTTAGATCTGCGTAAAAGTGAGTTTTCCAAAGTTGAACCGTAGTGACAGTTCATAGACTAAACAAAATCCTCTTAGACCCACCCCCATTTGGGCATTTGATGGCCATTTGAATTCTAGAATAAATTTAAAATCTGAACAAGAGCCTTGGTCTATCAGAACCTATCTTGCCATTAAGAAAATAAATATTTCCGTCTAAAATGAGATGGTGAGTATTACTGGAGACACACTTGTAGGGTGATTTGAGAAAAAGTGGAGGAAACCCTGCTTTGGTGGAGCCTTGCCAAAAGAGCTGTCTGCTGCTGCTTTAGTCTCATGAAAATGTCCTGGAAAATGCAGGTATATATACACCACTTATAAGCAAACCAGATGGCATGAAAGAAATACCTGTGACATCACCAAATATTCCTATGAACACAAATTGCAAGGCTCAACATTTTGACTATCATATAGGTGACAAGGCTGTAATAGTGTAAATACAAATAAGGAAGAGTTTTGATGTAGAATCATCCTACCTAATTTCTAATTTAAATGATTAGAGTAGGAGTAGATTCACACTCAGTTCCAATGTTAGTCAAAAGCRTGAGATGGCTCCAAAACAAGAGTCAAATCGATTATCTAGATGTTCTTGTATGGGAAATCTAAAGCAAATATGCTGCTTATTCAAGCAATGCTAGAATACAGAAATATGTGGGATTAATCCAGACTTCAGTGATTTTCAGAAAACGAAAATGAACAAGCAAACTAAAATAAAGCCCATTCATCTACTAGTGAGATATAATAGCAGCAACTCCAGGTTTGTATATGATAGATATTTTTAGTTGGGATGACTGTCTCAATTTCACATACCATTTCAGGAGTGTCTTTTCAAATCTTCTACAAACAAAATTGTCTATTCTTGCTGTGATAACTCTAGACATTCTGTAACAACAGCAGATCTTAATCACTTTCCTCACTGCATTATGAATTTAATTTTAAGCCTTACCTCCTTTAAGATTCTGGTTAAATAAAGATATATCAAATGCAATTTATAAGAGTTTTAATAATTGTATTAGGGTTAATAAGAACAAGTGAAAGTCACAATCAGTCATTTTGGTTAGCAAAGAACAATCTCCATTTATATGAAAATTCAGAGAGTTGCTCAGGCTAATGTTGCATCTATGAAATGTTGGAAAAGAAAACCTTTTCAAATTTAAGCTTTGGATCATATCATTGCATATCATTCTCTTCAAACTTTTTCTTTTTTCTTTTTCTTTTTTTTTTCTTCTTGTACAGGAATATTCAGGTGGTATTTCCAGATCTATTCCTATCTCAGTGTCATCATTAAAGATTATTAAACATAGACTGGATTTTTTTTTCCTCTACTTTTGAACTATATCATCATCTGTGTTGAAGAAGGCAACAGGAAGCAAATATTCCTGTTAGGCACTCCTGACCGACCAAATTAATTTTCAAAAAAAACYCCCAACATATCCAAAGTTACAAAGTCTGCTCTTAGGACTACATTTTCTCTAATACTACAGCTTTGTTGGTGTTTCTGAAGCAGGCTATCAGATTCCCTTCGTTGTTCCATGGCCTCTGGATGCAGGCTTCCTTGGATACAGATTGTCCTTCAAAATACCTTACTTGCAAGGCTGAGGGAGATCTTTATGCTTCTTAGAATGACTTCATCAGGAGAGAGGGCTAAAGCAGCTGGGCTGATTCAGAAGTAAGCCTTCCCTGGCCAACCAATCAGAAAAGCTATTTTGGGGGAAAATGGAAGTATACATCTAAGACTGCTTTAAATATTTCTTACCTATGAAAAGACTTTTTTTTTTTTTTTTTTTTTTTTTTTTTTTTTTTTTTTTTTTTTTTTTTTTTGGTGGTGATATAGCCTTCCATAGGAAGTGTGACATTCCTCTGCTACTGTGATAATTTCTTTGCTCCAAAAATGCATCTCAGTCAATTTTTTTTTCTCCAGTGATATTTGCCATTGTAGATGTTTTACTGCTTTGAATGAATTTCAGAAAGCACCTTTGGTGCCATGGCAACCTGTTCCTTTAAGATTTACCCGAGATCACTTGAACTTGGCTTGAAATAGCATCAGACCGAAGTTCCAAAAGCAAGGAGTGATGCTTAGCAATTGCCAAGCAAGTTGCACTTGTCACCTTCTAAAGGTGGAAGATGCTAAAGAAAAGAGCGTTGACTTTTTTTCTTTCTTTTTTTTTTTTTTTTTTTTACCTCTCTCTTTCTTTCTCTCTCTCTCTCTCTCTCTCGTTTTCTCAATAAAGCTTTCTTACCAGGGCTGTTATAAATCTTTTTCAGCATCAATATTGAAAGGCTGCCATTCTGCTGTCTTTTAAAGGCTCATTCCTGCTCTGGAATATATACCTGCACAAGTGTCTAAGAAAAGAACAAAACATCCTTTTTCATCCCTCTCAAATATATGTGGGTGAATGTGGACAAGCAATTTTTTTTTTTTTTTTTTTTTAGAGGAAATGCTCCTAGGAACATGATCTGTGACAGTTTTTCATCCTGCTGCACCACAATCTGTCCCCTGTTCATTGCCACAGCCTCTATTCCTACCTCGATTCAGCTCCCCCCTCCATTTGTGTGTCTCTTCCATCCCCTTTCCTATTATGGTGAGAATTAAATTTGATAGTAACTGCTTGAAGCAAAGCCACATGGTGTTGAATTAATTTAGGCAGTTAAATTTAGGCAGAAGAGGCCCTTCCTACAAGTCTTTGGAGACACTCTGGATTATATATGAACATAGGAATTAAAGTTAGAAAGACTGGTTCACCTAATGCCAAAAATTCAGATGTAAGATTGCAGTCTGAATTTTGAAGACAATGTTTCTTGCTCGTATATCTAGTAGGATTTCTCTTGCTTAGGGAAAGATGTTTCAAGAATGAAATGGGGTTGCAAAAGAGTAAAATGAACGGCTAAGTTTATTTTAATAAATGCTTATTAACAACTTATCAGCAAACAGTGCACAGAACAAAGCTTAGTTCTTTCACTTAACACCTAGCGTATACTTTGCTGGGGAGAGTGGATAGAACTGGTATGGATCATTTTGATTTTTAATAGTTATTATTAGTTAAAATAAGTTGCAATAGCCCAGATTTTTGATTTAACAGAATCATCGTGTTCATGTCCCACAAAACTGCAAAGATCTGCATGTAAAGCCGAAGATTTGTGCCTCTTTATTTCTCACAAACTCCAATAGTGTCAGTGACTTTATCTGCTTGGGTGAGGAGGTCAATGAAGACGCAGAGCAAAGCTCCGGTGGGTGGTAGCCATATTCCTATTGGAGCATCAGACACACAGTCTGTCCCAATGTGTCCCTTTCTTATTGCTTTTTTCAGCTTCTATTGCCTCTCTTGCCCTACACCTTTTCCACTGCATGCCATCTATTTTTCCATTTCTGCTGTAACATTTCTGTCCTGCCTGGCCTGCTGGGGAGCCCATGCATGTTGATCATCAGCGGGTGTTATTTCCCAGTGTTCAACTCACCCAATAAAAYCGCTCCATCACTCAAACACAGTGCTTTAAAAACAGTGTGCTTTAAGAATACCTGCTAGATTTAAAATATTTTTTTCCTGCACTTATAGAAATAGACTTAAACTATTAAGAGCCGTTTTGAATTATTGTTAATGCTAAGGGCAARGTGAAATGCTTTTGATTACTGATTTACATTCAGTGGCTGATTCCATGGGTATTTGTCCCCATGTTACATGGTACTCTACCGTCCAAGGAAGAAGCTCTTAGTTCTGCTGTTACAATAACATTTTCCTAAGCTTCCCTTTATTCTTGGGCTTTATTTTTCCTTTTATTTCTCTTGGTTCACTCTTGTCACTCCTTTATGCCTTCATTTTATCTACAAAAACCTTAGAGAGAAAAAAAAATATTCTTAAAATAGCTTAGATTTCTGTCTGCTATCATATTCATTTCAGATATGAAATTCAGCAATGATGTAATCAGACTATGACAACCACACATTGTAAGACGGTCTTTTTTTTTTTTTTTTTTGAAATAATTTTCTTTTATAAACCAGTAGACAGACCTAGAAACTTTCTTACTGCTGTACCTGCAGTAGTCTGCAATTTCTACTTCATAATATTCTGTGTGCAGTCAGAGGAATGACAATGACAGATGTCTTGGAAATCTGATGAAATACAGGTCAATATTTTAAAGAGCTACTWATTGATTCAGTGGAATTGATATTAGATGGTAGCAGAGTTACTTTCTATTTAAAATAAAATAGGTCTGTTTTAGAAAAAGTAGATGATCAACATAATTAATACTACTGAATATACACATTTGCATTATGGAAAAATATCTCTGTACTAAACAGGAAAAAAAGTCAAGCAAAAAAATGTTTGTATGACAAAACTAAACAGGAATGAAAACATCTTGTTATATTCTGTTGCCGCTTTCTGCAGCCAATAGTATTGAAAGAAGTCATTGTTTCTCGTCATCTTTACACAGAATTTAACCTTTTGGCTAACTTCCTAATCTCTGCAGCTAATCTGGGAATGATATATCTGACATGTGATATTTATTGCTATTTGATTTCAAGCTGTGAATTATATACCCAAAGTTACATAGCCCTCTAGGCTCACGGGTTTTTGCCTTTCTTGGATTGTGACTGCATAAAAAAAACTTCACAGAAATGGGTAGGATGTCTTTAAACAAGCAACTCAAAAAAAAAAAAAAGGAAGAAAAAAGATAAAACACTTTTTTTTTAATCTACAATTTTTTTTTTTTTGTTTCTGAAGGGAAAGGATACTTCGTAGTTGAGGTAATTAAAAGAGAAGAAAAATCTCTTGTATATCAGTAATGGGACAAAATCAAAAATTTTATTTCCATCACAAACTTTATTTCCATCAACATTTATAGAACCTTGGACYATGAAATATTGATCAATTCAAAATGAAAACTAAAAAGAGAAGTGCTATCACAGGGGCACTGCATTAGTTCTATATACCTGTCAATATTCCTCTATATATTTCTTTCATTACGAATGACATAAGATGATTAAGGGCCTGGAACATCTGCCCTATGAGCAAAGGCTGAGAGAGCTGGGCCTGTTCAGCCTGGAGAAGAGAAGACTGAGAAGGGACCTGATCAATGTGTGTAAGTACCTCAAGGAAGGGAGTGAGGAGGAAGGGGCTGGCCTCTTCTCGGTGGTGGCCAGTGACAGAACTAGAGGAAATGGCCACAAATTGAGGCACCAAAAGTTCCACAGGAACTTGAGGAAGAATTTCTTAACGGTGAGGGTGACAGAGCACTGGAACAGGCTGCCCAGAGAGGTGGTGGAGTCTCCTTCTCTGGAGATCTTCTAAACCCGCCTGGACACCACCCTGTGTCATGTGCTCTAGGAGACCCTGTGTGTGCAGGGGGATTGGACTAGACCTCTGGAGGTCCATTCCAACCTTAAGCATTCTACGATTCTATGATAAGCATTGTATATGTTGCTTTAGAAAACCTTGCATTGTTTCTATTTGTTCTTTTGTCAACAATGAGGGGGAACAAAGCTAACTTGCCATGGAGGGGAAATACTCTACCTTCTAATCAGAAGATAAATATTCACAGCAGGTATGTGTCTCATGCAAAGGTAAGTGCCTTCACATCTGTCCATGGGTCATAGAAGTCTTTTAGAAAACTAGTGATTATTAGATACTAGTTCTTTATCCACAATGATCCACTAGTCTCAGGATGGCTGTGTTCACAAGTTCACAAGTTATCTACCATGAATGCAACTTTCACCTAGTATCATGCACAATATATGTTTTCTCTCGTTCTGCATTTTTATTTATGCATCTCTGGCCACTCTTGGATAAATAATAATAAGAAAGAAATGATCATTGGTATGACCCAGTTCGGTCATTCTTGTTTTTATATCACTGCTATCCAGAATATTGCTATAGGTTAAATTAGCTGAATGTGCAGTCATAGATAAAAAATTCTGAGCATGACTATGACAATTTGAGTTTCAATTAATAGTATTTTTGTATAGTTCAGTAAGCAAGCCTGGAGTTAATTTCTTTGTAATTAAATCCCTAATGTTACAGACAGTGAATCTGTCGCAGCAAATGTTTTAATGATAGTAAAGTTGACCTGCTTAATCATTGCTAATTATAATGCTTTATATATTTACTTTGACAGCTGTGTCTGATAAGAAATTGATTTTTTTTCTGCTTATCAACATTTCCTTAAACTAATAATTGCCCTGTTTCTCAGCTGCATTGCAGCACTGTCAGTTTGATCACATGTTCAAAGATCTCCATGACATTTTTTGATTTCTACCTTTACTTTTGGCACATCTTTCATGAGCTTGTTATTGTTTTGTGTCTCATCTTTCATTTTTTGATAAGCATGAAGAGTAAACAACTGATAAGAATACATGGATGCTACTCAAGATACTTGTGAGAACTTAAAATGGATAATATGTTTATAAAATATAATATACATATATAAAAATATTTGCTTCCTCTCTTTTTCAGTTAGCTAAGATAGATTTCTACATTAATAAGTGTGAACTTCATCTCTTCTATCATTAGATGTCTGAAGGTTAGATGACCAGCCTAGGCTAGYTGTTTAGGCTTCTTTTTAAGTCAGTAGATAAAAAGTGGCATCTACAAAAAGAGATTTATTCCAAATCACAGGTGCCACATTTGTTCTACATTTTCATTAATGTTCTGTAAATCAGTATAAAGTCATTGTAGATCAAATCTGCAGATTACAGGAATTTTTAGTGTGGGAATTATTGAAGAAACCAATAAAGAAAAGCAGGAATCACTTGCAACTCTCCAGCATCTTAAACAAACTGTGCTTTCCTTAGATACATTTAGACATAAGCAAGGTTGATTACAGCTCATGCCCTTGGGAGTAGAGTTATGTACTAAAAAATAACAGGGCTTAAGGCTCTGTCTAGCCACATTAGCAAGCTATGTGAACCCACACAGGTGGATCTATAGAGTGATATACTGTCTACGAAATATCTGACATAAACACTACATAAATATATATATGTATAAAATGTATATATTTCCCCATTCAAAATAGCTCTAACTTWGTCCTTTCATATCTGAAATATATCAGGAACTCTCCTAGAATTCAATCTAATTTCATCCCAAAAGTTGAAAGGATTCCAAGACCACACAATGACAAACTAAAGCACTGTAAATGGTGAAACCTAGGCAATTCTCTTCCAAAGTATATTCCTGGTATAAACTAATGGACTAATGCAGAAACATTTAGCGGACAGTATCTTAGTATGACCTCTCAGAGAAACATTAAGGAAAAAAAATACTAATACACGATTAAAAAGAAATGAGTAAGATAGAGGAGGTAAATATTGCATTTGTGAATCCAGTAGTGCTGGATGTTGTATTAAATTCTGGTATACACATGCTTATAAGGATATTGGTAAAACAGAGGAGACCCAAGAAAATGAATCAGTAAAAGCAAATAAAATAGCTCCTCACATCAGAGCTTAATCTGGTAAAGTACTTAATGAAAGATAATGGTAATGAAAGATTGGGTTCAATTACCAGGTAAAAGTAACTTCATAGGAAAAAAATCTGTCATATACTATAAAATGATATGTTACTCTAGTAAATAAAAAATACAGCAATGCTTCTTTAACGATAATTAAGCTTTAAAACAGATTATATATGGAACTAGTGGATTCTGCATGTTTTATTATTTTCCAGATAAGATGTTGTGCTTTCCTGGAAGACATCATTTTGGCTTACATGAGTAATTGGGTTCATTATGTGAACAAATGAATTCAATTTCATAATGTGATATACACAAGATCAAATTAGGTGATATGAGAGCACTCCCTATGAAGACTCCATGCATTTTCTACCTCTTCTTGGAATAGCATTTGTTTGTTTCCTTGAGTAATACAGTCATAGATTTATGAGTGATTTGAATGTGAGATTTTTTACATTTTACATTGCTCTGGACCGTGAATTTAAAATTGTGAAGCTCTTGGATATTTCTTGTCTTGTTATGTTTATTGTTACACATCTTCTCCGCTAAGCAAATTGCAGCTGTGTGTAACAAGATGAAAGTATTTGTACTCTTGTCTTATCTTATTCACATCTATAAAAAGAATATGACAAAAATTGCCCATACTGGAATAAAAACAAGGTCTCCCATACCCTGTTTTAGCAGTGTGTGGTTCTGAGAGAAACAACATACAATATCACTATGTTACTCGATACCATAGGAGGAACTGAGCAATTCTCTGCCTTTACTGCATTTCCCCTTATGCTATCACTCTTAGAGTGTGATTTCTATTTTTTATCACTGATGGACTGCACTTTCATTTACCAGTGGCTAAATGCAACTGGGAGGATTGGTCTCTTGATAACCCAGGTGGGTGATGTGATAATTGCCCCATGGTTTCCATCTTGCATGTTGGCSATTTCTCTTGCTGGAAATCACAGGACATAGCAGCCAAGGAAGAGAGGGCAGGTGAGCGCTTGCACCTTGCTTTATGGCGAAGCTGAGATCCATCCTGGGCATATGCTTACCTGAGAAACCAGGAACATTCTCAGATGAGAAATATGGGTGCAATCAGAGGGGTTCTTCTAGCATTAATGGATACTAACATCGTATGTTGTAATGTAGTGAATATCATACAGCTTTCTTTTGACGAGTCTGGGCTTCGTATGCATTTATTTTTTGCATTGTACTTTGGTCAAATATTATATTGCTTAGGAGCACCTTTTCTGAAACTCAGAAATAGAATCCAGTAATTTTGTGGGCATTCTAAATTGAACCAAAAGAAGATCAAAAGGATTCAATTATCTGAGTAAGAGAAAAAAATGCAAAATTGTAGTTTCATTCTGATAGTTTTGGTAGGATTTAGTCATCTTGTAATACCAAGAGGTGTCTCTTTCTACCAAGAGTGTGCAGCTCAGATTCATCCTTGAAGCAGATGTTCTTTTCCTTTTCCCTTTCCCTTTTCCTTTACCTTCTCTTTTCTCTCTTCTCTTCAAGAATGTGGTCAGCAATTTTTAAAGAGCACCTGGAGATGAGGCAGTTTTCCAATTTACAAAATCTCATTTGCTAGAGAAATGTTGAGCGTGCTACAGATCCAAGTTCAGTTTTCTTCTCTGCTTGAGGAGGGATTCAAAAATTATATCAGCTGAAATAGCACCTTAAATGTCAGGCTGCTAGCAGAGAAAATGAGGACAAGCCCATGTGACTGCTGAGCATAACAGCTAGGGCAGTCCAATGGGTGAGGAGAACTTGGTTACTGGTTCCTCTCACAAAATACATTTATGCATTGAGCATGACCTAGCTGTTGAATAAAACATACTGAGACAGTYTCTAATACAGGGAGCACAGCACAGCACTCTGTGACCTGAACTGATGGCCCTTATTACTAGAGCACATATTCATGCTCCTAGCTGTTTCTGCTTCTGTCTCCTCCAGTTTCTGTTCCTCCAACAGAAAGCATTGAGAATATCCTGCCACCTTTGAGTAGCTGATTGACTGATAGTGATAGGCACTTAACAGAGCTACAAAAAGGCTATGTTTCAAAAGTCTTTGCTTTAATATCTTTGTATTTACATAAATTTAAGTAGGATATTGTAAATAGATAAGCAGAATAACACAAGAGCTGTTAACCAAAAAWAAAAGCCTATTCAAGAATAGAATTGCCTTTTGTGTAAATTGAAAGGAGAACTTTTCATCACAATTTCTTTAGGCTTTATTGGACCTCCTTCTCTAGTTTTTAGAGCAGTTGAGACTGTTTTTTATTTCCTGGAGCACATAAACAAGATTTTTATATATATATATATATATATATATATCAGAATTAATTATTTTATTATTCAAAGTCTAGTTTATTACATATTTTAAGGGACTTTTTTTTTTCTTCTTCTAGAATTCTCTCCATTTTTCTTAGGGTATTTTTTTTTAGCAAACTAATCTGTGGAATAGACTCAACAAAACTCTTGAGCACAATCAGCACTATTGCTCTATAATTTTATGATGTTTTCTTAAGTTCTCTTGCCGTACAGGATCCTAACTTCTCCATGAGAATCATCTATAGCTAGATGCTTTTCAGCAGTTGACTTGTTCTGCAGATTTCTGTTGACTTTATCATATCACTGGAAAAAAACACCCAGCTGCTGTATTTGTATTACTCAATCTCTTCTCAGTTATTTACAGATAAATTTCTATAGAGAATTTAACCTTTGTAAAACAAACAAAAAACATAGTTTTTAAGTATTAACCCTCATTACTTAATAATTACTCTACTGAGAAAAAACAAAAATCTTCTGACATTCTTTGCAGTTAGTGCTAAGTTTAATCTTCARGGTTTTTTTGTTAGAATTTCTCTGAAGTTATGATCTATAGAAGTTAATTTGAGTTCAACTATTATGCAACATTTTCCCTTTATTCATCCAAGATAAAATGTGTGCAGTGAAGTTTCAGGAGTTCCTCAACCCCRTGTACAGCTGTCTCTGAGCTATGTCTGATGTTAAGAAGCATCTTTAGGATCTGCTCAAGTGTGCAAGTTAAAAAAAAAAAAAAAAGGCCATTTCTCTCTGATCAAATAATGCAGCCAAGAATATTACAGAAGGTTGAAATCTTAAATAGGGTTAGACAATGTTTGATTTTTGCTTGTAGAAGTGTCTTCAGCTGAACACACAGTTCTTCAATGTTGTGCAACCCAGATAACTTCAAAATGCTGAAAAGTATGTGTGAAATCTTGCTACTCTTTCAGAACTCGAAAAATCTGGTTATAAAATCTAACATTTGGTATATAAAGTTACTACTTGACTAAAATAAACAGAGATTAAAAATCTATCAGAGAATGTACGTGCCCAGTGGGCAATATGAACTTATCTGAGGTCTTGCAAGCATTGATTTTTGACATAAAGCTTTTTAGCATTTTCATCAAAAATATAGGAAAAAATATCACCATGCATTTTATGGAAAATCTGAGAAATTAATTTGGCTTGTGAGGCTTCTAGTAATTAGGTAGTAGAATGTGAAATTGAACAATTTTTGTGGTCTATTTACTGTATTGGGAACCAGATTAAACATTGATTTGATTTTAGTYTAGAAACTACACTGTCAAGCAGCTTGCCACATCATATAAGACCTTTGATATCCAGTAGTTGGAAATATATTGGAAAATCTAAACATAAAATGTTTTAGAAAGTTGTAATACAGGGCTCTACYATGAAGTTGAAACCTCTGTTTGCATATACCATCCAGAAGAATAAATGAGGAACAAAAGAGGTCACCCATATCCAAATATTTGAGAATTTCTTCAAGACAAGAAGGTTCTTGCCTTGAAGGGAAGAACATTTTAAGGAAGTTTCTTCCTTCTGGGAAGAGGCACAAGGATGAGGCCAACAGAGGAGCATGGTGAGACAGAAAATATTGGACATCTAAGGAGAACCAAAGGCACTCTAACTCCCTAACCTAAATCTTATTTAAACTATACCTGAATTCCTTACCCTGTATGAATTTGCTCAGGATCAAAAAATGGGGAAAAAAGAATTATAGCTTATGCCTTCCTTGCCTGAGTTTCATCAAAAAGGTGCAGTATGGATCCTCATGCATGGACCCCAGGAGTGTTAATTTCCTAACTTTTGTGCAAGAATGGTTGCATGAAATGTTCAGGTTTGTGCTTCACCACAAGTCAGACTCAGCAATCAAAATGGGCCTGTCTGCCCGAGGACATAGTCATCCTATTCAGTTGTCTTCAAAAAGAAAAATATCACACATTTGTTTTTCATCACATTTCCAACATGGAGAATTAAGCAGTTTGCTGACATTTTGTAATGTTTGCAAAATGATTAAGAACTAATGAGGCAATGAAGGACTTCGTTTGTTAAACAAATGAGAAAAATGGTTCAAGGTTAAAAAAGGGAGAAAGAAGCAAGGTTTAGATACTGCCTCTTAAATGAACTGGCAAACACAAGGCAGTAAGGAAAGCTAARCAACATATTTTGTTCTTGTCTGGCCAGATTCAACAGGTAAAGTCAGGAAAGGAGGACAGGAGGGGATGTGAAGTTCCAGCCTTGTCAGACGGAAGTCCTCTTTTAACTTTCATGACTTAATGCATGTCATGAGATACATTTACAGCACTTGACAGGGTCCTTCCCCTGCTGTTTGTTTAGCTACATCACTTCTGAATCCAGGACTGAGGCGCCAGATTCCTCTACAGAGAGCAGTAGAAAGCTTTAGTGAAAAATAAATAATTGCCTTTTGGGTTATCATTCTGATTCCTTCAAAAATCAACATCATAATTGCTAGAAAACTCCTCTACTGCTCTGCCACTGACAGGCACTTAGAGGCAAGATAAAATTGCCTGTGTTCTGACAAGGCAGAGATAACCTGTGATTGCAAAGATCCTCAACAAAATAAATAGCATTCTGGCCTTGCAGAAGTTATTTTAAATGGCAATGGCTCTTAGTGGATCAGAATTTTATTCCTCCTTCTCTTACTCCTTCTCACTTTGTTAGAGAACTGATATGAAATTGAAAAACATGTATGTCAGACAAAGAACTACTATCAGAGGAAAAAAAAAAGTCTTTGAAAAGTTATTTAACTGTGAAAAATTAGATAMCCTTTATTCATTGCTCACATAGTGATCACTTAAAACATACTATCTGCAGTCTTCTCTGTAGGTTTTATGCTTACATTTTATACATAATTAAAATTGTGCCAGAATGTAGAGATGCCAAAGGACATGCAAGACCTTCTGCAGCTCTTCAGCCACKGTTTCCCTCCAGTATCTTTGTTTTCACATGTTCTAGGTGATCCTGCTTGTGCAGGGGTTTGGGCTAGATTTCCAAAGATCCCTTCCATCCTTAAYCATTCTGTGACTCTGTGACTCAGAGCTCACAAGATGTTKGGACCGGTGCATATCTTCTTCCAGATGTATTCCACACCCCGGATCCTTGGGGTAGATTTATTATCATATATTCAGCCCCACTCATGACATGTTCTCCTCTTTGAGTATGTATCTGAAAGTGAGGTCAAGAGTGTCATCCCACAAATTGCTTTTTCAAATCAACAAAGTGGGTCACATTTAGAAACTCTCCCATTAAAAAAAGAGCATGTGTTGCACAGTCCAATGAACTGTTGCACTGGCACTACTTGGAGTGGTGAGCAGCCACACTGACATAGGAAACCAGGCCCCACCTGAGACAAACTTGTCTCTTTCATCTGGCAGTGTCAACCCAGTCTGGCAGTGTCAATGCAGTCTGGCAGCGTCAACCCAGTCTCAGACTGGATCAAATGTCAGCTAAGTGTCATCGTCTCCTCTGGATCGACAGAGTTTTCATTATTTAAAATGTTTAAATAATGTTTACAGTACTTAAATGATATTTGGTCTCTCTCTAGAACACTGTCCTGACCCCAAAGCAGAAGGATGCTGGCAGGGGAGAGGCAGATTTTTGGTTATGTCGTTATTTTAAACCAGAGAGTTACTTCGCAAGTTTGCATGTGCTAAGTAATTAGTATCAAAGCCTTGGTTCCCATGGTGCAGACTTGATGGGATTTTTCTGTTTCAAAATAAAATACAATTATGTTATGACTAGTTAGCGAGCTCAGTTCCATCCAAGTGCGTGCATTTGTGCTATGAAAGCTGTTTTGAAACAGCAAGTACTGTTAGGACAAAGAGAATCTATCTTGAAAAATATTTTAACTCTAAATGAACGTGCCATTCACTGTTGTATTTTTCTTTTCTTTTTTCTTTCTTTTTTTTCTTTTTCTTTTTTTCTCCAGTGTTAAGGCTGTCTTTGTTTGTATTTTGTTTTTACTCTTCTTTAATTTTCTTAATTAACTGTGAAGAGTGAAGAAGCATTTGAAGACATTTGAAGATAAACAATTTCCTAGAGGCTTTAAGAAGCAATAGAATAGAAAATAAAACATRTATTTGTCTTCTAGCATATTTTGCATTTCCTCAAAAGTCCACTTGTCACAGTAACCATTTGGTAAAGGATCTTTGCCCTTTCAAATTGTACAGGAATATTCCCTTGTCTGTTTTGCATGTTTGAACTGAAATGCAGCCAGGGTCTTATTGCTAGACCTGCACAGGCACCTGATCACATGTGGGTTCTCTTTTGGGCTAACCAACTTCTGTACAAAGCTTCAGTACAAAGCCTCCTTTTTGGGCTTACTTATGGTACCTTCAAGAGCTTAGCATGCCTACTGTCATGACTCTAACCTGGTTAGATGGTTTAGGTGTCTTGCTTAAGCTGGAAACTGCAAGGGTTTTTTTTGTAGAGGATGAATGCTTRAATCACTTTGGTCCCAGTGGTTTGGTCCGAGTAGTCATGCCAGTCACGGCAGAAAATGAAAATCAACTCAGGTTAAGAAGATAAGGCCCTGAGCACTTGAAAAGTTACAGCTGTACAACAGCTTTAATTTCAAAACGCTTCCTTTGTGCCTTTGTTTGTACCACACAGAGATAACAAATGGATATTAAATGTTTCTCTCTTGAAAAGATTCTCAGGGATAATTGCAATGATTCATCCCCGGGCCAGCATATACACACCTCTGTAGCTGTGGTTCTTGCTCTTAATTTGCTTTGCTTGTTTTATGAGTTCCTGAAAACAAAATACTATTCCCTATCTAGAGTGCTTAAGAGATGTGACTGGGCAAATATTTGACTTCTAATGCCTGCTATAATTTAATAAACGTGCTCTTAGAATAAAGCTTTTACCAGCTGCAGCGTTTCAAGAGAAACAGATTCAGGCAAGGTTTCAGAGTAGCAGACAAAATATTTTTTGAGTCAGGCATGAACATTTTTATTACTATTTTCTAGTGGTATCAGCCACCAGTTTGCCATCTTCCATCACTCTCCCAGGCCACTGCGATCAAGAGAAGTCCCTGACCTTAATGGCAGGAAGCTACAGACCCATTTCTTGCATATAGAATCCCGCACGCTGATCTGTGGATGTAAGCAGAAGTTTTCATTTTGAACCAGTATTATGCTATGGTGTGAAATGAGAGCTTAGTCACTCCTTGCATTGCTTCCTCTCCCAAGAAATGCAAGCTATTTGGGATCATCTCTGTTCCAGGTCTAGTGTACAAGTAATATAGGAACACAAGAATATAAATAAAATTACTTCCAGAACAGACACATGTTCTGCACCACTGTTCTTTCTTCTGCTGAATAAGCAAATTTACAGGCTAGCAGTAAGTAATAATTAAAGATATTTCAAAATTAATTTCCTTTCACACAGTAAAGGTCACATTCATTATCTAGCACAAAATGAAATGCATCCCACTATGAAGTTTTAAAATGGGATCCGTATATATAAGAGCTAAACTCATGAACAGTCTGAGCAATATTTATGAAAGGGTATGCACATGCTGCTTTAATGTATTTGCTTTTTCTGTGGTGGATCTTAAAGGTCTTTTCCARTCATAATGATTCTAGGATTCTATGATTTATTTAGTGGAATATATTTTCTTTGCAACTAATTCTGTGATCATCCCTTAACTTCAAAGTAAATCATCTCAGTGCTATAAGCCAAGCAAAAGACACTTTAACCACCAAATGTCATTATATATAAAACATGTATAATGGTCGAAAGTGGAGAATTTAGGTACATGGACTTCCTGACCTGGGCTTGCAGTATGTCTGCGTGGTAATCATCAAAGTCTGGAAAAATGCACTGGAGGCTTTGGTTGCCAAACCTAGCATTTTTCTGTTAAGGCTAGAAATCTGGACTCGGTTTAGGGATGGTGATCTGCTGCACATCTTTGCTGCCTGTGCATATGAGTCCATTTTGAGATGTCTTAGAAATATACTGGGCATGAACAAATGTATTCATCAGAAGTCCATCAGAAGTCAGGTGCTTGTGACTGCAGAAGTATGTATGTGAGAAAGTGACACTGGCAGTTCTGTGTATGTGTTTGTGTATACATATGAATGTGCATAGTTTAAAGTGCTAGGTCTTGCCCTTGCTTGCTCCCAGACCAAGTCCTCTTCTACTGAAGAAATTCTCATTTACATCACTCAGGCCCAAAGCACGGGTGTAACTRTCATGAAAGAGCAGCAGAGCTCTTCTGCATCTCAAAATACCTCTGAGATGGGAGAGAAGTAGTCTGGATGGAAGTTAAAGGAAAGACCGATAGTGCTTGTCTCTGGTGGTGTCTCAGAGCTGCCTTTAGGGCTCTATCCCTTTCAGCACTGGCAATATAAAACTGCCCTCAGCTTCATCAAGGCCGCTTCACACAGTCTTTCTGATGGCATGATGACCCAGAGCTGATCAGAAAGATGGTTTAAGCAGTGACTGATCACCTAGAATTTGCCTCTGTGAAGAACTCCATGTGTTAAAGCTAAATATTAAGGTATGGACATATTCCTCTGGAAGGTGGGCTCAGCTCTTTAATCAGCATGGGTGCTGCACTACATATCCACATGCACGGACACTCTGTGCATCATATGGCACAAAGAATATTTAGCTCGTTTGGCTCCTGAGAAAATCTACCCTTGATTAAATCTAACGGACTCTATTAGAGATAAGACCAGGTGCCAAATTTGTTTATGTTATAAATGAGCACGGTTCAGAGGAATTTGGCTAATTTACTCTGTATCTGGCTTTTTAAAAATGTGGCATGCCATTATAGCTTGGTGCCAAGAGAGGACAGCAGAAAGATACTATTCTGTCCCAAAGTGTGCCGGTGCTGCAGATAATCACGACTGTGCTTGTCGGAGGGGTCCAAATACCAGACACTAGCCCCAAATACTTGCTGCCTTCTGAGATCTTCTGAAGAAGTATTCATGATTATTAATTTTGAAATCTTTTTAAGTTTTTGAAGTATATAGTCGTTAAAGCAGATTGGCTTTACAGCCCTCTTAATGATGTACAAAAAGACTAATTAGCATGTAAAATAATACATCTCAGTCACTTACTCTTTACATTTCCTGTCCTTGCTCTAAGAATATATTTTAGTAACTATGCTGTGGATGCCAACGGGTGGGAAGGAACCTCATTCCTAAGCTAATTGACATATGTCTCATTTTCCCTAATCTGCTTTTCTGTATGTTGATGAGTAAGAACAGCTTTGGCTTTTATTCTTCTTCTTTCAATAATGGAATTGCTTTTCCTTGCTTATTCATGCTTTGCGTGCTTCACTACAGTATAACTTTATCAGGCAAACAAGATAAGACTAATCTGAGACAGCATAGCCAGCTTCTTTATCGTTCTTGTGGTCTTTCTTTTTTTTTTTTTTAAGAAAATATTATGTTCTAATGTACTCCAAAATGAAATGGTTTTACATTTATAATTAGCTCTGGAACTGTTTTGGAAAGGTTATTTTGACAGAGTAGTTCATCAAAGACAGCTCATTAATTATCAAAGAGTAAAAAGATACCTGTATTGTTACTTAGAGAATAAGCTCTAAGGAATATGTTAGGAAGCAGGCTGATGATCAGAAGTGATTTTTAATTTGTTTGTCTAAAATGTAGGTGTCAAAATAAATGCTTCACGCTGGGAGGGAGTTTGATAGCCATATGGATACAGAAAGAATTTGCACTTCTAAGAAGATTTTTTTGTTGTTGTTTTTACAGCCTTAGTCTTTTAAAACTAATGTTAGAACCCACTTATCAACTTTTGTTTTTGAAGTAAAGATATTAAAGATACCATGCCAAAGATCTAATTAAGACAAAAATAAAGCAAAAGGCATTTTAAGTTCTCTAATAATTTGTTCTGAATTGTAAGCTTATTAACATACAGGTTAAAATTTTCCAAAATACACAATCACACATTATAGCACATCAATGTTTATATTTTTCATCTGTTGTTTTCTATAAAGTGAGGTACTCAGTTTTTAATAGTTGTCTTTTTGCCACTTCTTACCTTTTAGAGATAATGCAGTATGATAAAGTTTATGACACAGTTCAAACAATTTAACTGGTCAGAATTATAAAATTTAATTTATGAGAAAAAGATTCTTGTCTCTTCTCTGCTGCTTTCAGTGTCCTGAAAAATGTATCTACGGGTAATTGAAAGTAATCTTGAAAATGAAGCATGATAAGATTAAAATGGATTTTGTTAATAATTATTCATGATAAATTTTCCTAGTTGGTCTGAGGAACATGTAAGGACGATTGGGATTTAGCTGTAATTASACAACAGACTTGAAAGTGTTTCCAATTCATATATCTTAAAACAYACATATAGTCTTTAAACAAGTTCATTATTCCAAGAATTGCCTTATTGTCTGTGAAGAAGATAAAATCATCCAAGGGAAGTTTTACAGGAAAGAAGCCGTAGCATTCTTGGGTGGAGAGGAATCTSCTCACATTGAAATTGTTGAGATTTATGGAAATTTCTAGTTCATATTTAATCATGCCTATTACTTAACATAGGTATTAGCACATTAGCATTATATAATCCTGGTTTCATAATTAATCACACATGCATAAAGTGATATACCAAACATCATGTACATCAGGAAAGAATCACTGAGAGGTSACCTTAGCTTCAGTGGAATCACTGCATTAAGAATTCAAAAAGCAACATTTTGTGCATTTTCCTGGGCTATACAATGTTCACTTCTGAAATTCAGTTTGGCAAGTTCCCTGCCACTTGCAGCAAAGCTGCTTCACTGAAAATGATGTAAAGTTGTGGCTGCTTACAAATATATGGACCAATTAACCTTTAACTGTAACTGCTTGTAGAGACCACCAGCATTTTATAGAAGTTGAACAAAATGCCTTATTATAGTTGACATCATTATTATACTATGCAGAATACAGGTATATGGAAAAAGGTGCTGGAAACATCATTCAAATTTCCAGGAGATAATATTTGTTTCTGGTATGATATCCATTTCTCTGCCTCTGTCTTTTCTTTTTTTTTCTCCTCTTCCTCTGTCTCTTTTTCTTAGTGTCTAAWGCTGATAGAGTAGATATCTCACTTGCTTCCTTTATGTCTTTTTATAGTTCTGATTAAAAGTCCATTGACCATAGAACATGCACTACCAGATCCCTTGAGAAACATTTTGTACAGAGCTATGTGGTTATGAAGATAATTGGAGAAAAGTGAATTTAATACAAGAAAATTTTAGAGGAAAGAAAAGCTGGATAGAAGGTGCATGACAAAAAGTTGTTTGAAAAATAAATTGCAGGCTCAGAGAAGCTTAATAGTAGAGTTCTTTAGTGGATATACTTACAAGAAATTTTATGGAATAATTCCATTAATGACAATGAATGAAAATGTGCTATTGAAATGCTGGTGAAAGGCAAAAGTCATTGTCTTGACTAAGTAATTCAGGTAGTGTTATTATTTTACATATGTGCACTTGAGTCTTATAAAAGTTCATGAACGTGTAGGTGAATAAGCATATACACATGTAACAACATGATGTTATACTAGAGCAAAAGATAAGGGTGAACAAGAAAATAAATATATAAATAAATAAAAACAACAAACATTGGAGTATAAAAAATTTTTGATAATAAACAGTGAATAATTTAAAWGGTTCTATTTCTGAGTCTTGACTACAAATCTTTTTTCAGATAGGAAGATTTTATATTATAGCACTGTTTTCTGTGATGAGGTGAATGAAACGTCTGGGTTCAGCAGACTGCCTCTGACCGTCTCATTTGCTCAGAGACAAAGCCTCTGTTTCATAACAGACGTTTCAGTAAGCKTTGATCTCTCCATGAACACTCAAGGTAACGGCAATGGCCAGTCTGCCAAGTGGGAATGTATACATTTGAAATGAAGATTATATCATATATTATAATTTGATTAATACACTTTTTTTTTAGACACACTGTGAAATTCTGCAGATTCTAGGTGTCTTCAACAGAATGGTAGAAATGCCTCCGTTTATTCCTATGCAATATAAAATTCTTCATTCCTCTGCAAATTATATATGTGCAATTTTATTATATGCAAATTTATTATATGCAAATTTATTAGGATTAGAGACTGGAAGAGATAATTCACAGTTACTATGGTATCCAGCTCAGGAAGTAGGAGATGCTACTGTAATTACAACAGACTTCCATGTCACCTTGAAGCTGAGTCTAGACAGCTCTACCCACTGAACACTCTCAGTTGTATCTATATGTTCATGTTCTTCCCTTCTTGTTGGAATTGGCAGCAGCCATGCAATGAGTCATATGACGGAAATGAACCAGACAAAAAAAAAAAGCCTTAGAGAAAAAAAACAACATAAACAAATTAAAAAGTAACTAGCTTTCAGCCAGAGCTGCGTTCTGCAACATCTTACTGCATGAAGAAACTGCAGTGCCTCATGACAGGGAGTCAGCAACGTGCAGCAGGAGAGGAGCTGAGGAAGACCAGCAGGACCACAGCAGGACAGGGTTAGCATTGCATTAGCTATCACAGGGCTGCATGCTTTGCTCTGCTGAGGAGGAGCAAATGAGCTGGAGCTCAGCATCTGGCTGATGTGCCCTAATCGCTCCAGAGGCCTGATCTGCCACTTGTGAGTAGAGTKGCAATGAGGTATACAGACCTACCCAAGCCTTTCAGGCACTCAGGTAGAGAGTCCAACTCTACAACTATAGAGAGGAAGCTATAGTTGTGTATTGTCAGGAGGCAGCCCCTCCGGCATAAGTTCTTGGATCACATCTGGAGTTTAACTGGATTAGGATGGCCAGTCACAGGGAAACAATAAACAGGCAGGATCTTAAGAGGTTCCAGCTTCTACAAATATTCAGAATCACTCCTGATTAAAGCCTGCTGAGCTCTGAACTTAGGGCCATGAGGGACTGTTTCTTGCAGAGACAAAGCAGCTGAAGAGGAGCAATAGCTCTTCTCTGAGGTGCAAGTTTTCCCACCCTCCACTGCATTCCCATTGACACACTTAGTTGCAAAGGTGGGGAAATCTTTATGGAAAAATGCATCTGAAAAAGGTAAGACCTATGGAGAGTCTTCTGGAAGAAAAGACGTCATTTGGAAAGTGATCAACTCTTAATGGTCTAAGACCAATTCTTTCATTTTTTTTCTAATAAATATTTACTACTATCAAAATGCATGAAGTTCAGATAACCATAGGGTGTCTCATCKTACTTATTAGAACTAGGGTTTCACTAATAGCTTCTTATTTATTTCTTTCCTAGTAAATGTATCTACAAATATGTTCTGCTTTCACTAGWTTTGGCAGAACTTTATTGAGGCCAGATTAATGCACCTGACTCAACTTGGAAATTGTTGATTCAGAGTCACCAGGGACTGCAGATCAGGAGAAGTTTCAATAAATAAGCAACAGAACAGAACAAAATACCTATCTACAAATGCAAAAGGGAAACAGCAGGATTATATGTTCGTTTTGGTTTATTACATACTCAGAATCTGTCTGGGGTTTTGTTTGCCTTTTTATGAAAGGTATTTAACAACAATTTTTTTTTCCCTAAAGCATTTGGGCTTCGCTGCAGTTATCTTCAGTCATTCTGTATAGCGTCTACAAGCTACTTCCAAAGGAAGTAACAAATGCACTCCTACTACCAGACAAAGATATTCCATAGTTTAAGACAGCTTAAATACACAGGGGAAAAAAAATGATATTGAGTCTGAATTTTCCATGGGGATGAATAAATTCCAAAGATTTAGTGAAGCAATCCAGTGACTTTCATATTCTATKTAATATGAAGTGTTTTCTTTCAGCAAAAGTTTCTTTCAGTAGAAATGTGGATGATTAAAAATCACAATAGCAATAACACATCAGGATTAATATGGCAATTTGGACAGTTCACAGCATTTCAGTAACTTTTCGTTGTAGTGTCTTCCATTGTTTTAAAAAGGACTTGTAAAAGAACTTATAATAAAACTAATATTTCTGTTGAATAGTTGAAGCCGAAGAAATATATTTAGTCCTCTAACTAGTGAGTTTACGTTTTGCCCCATGCTACCACATAAATGAATTATTGTCACATTCACCTTTCTTTCTTCCTTTCCCCCCAAGACATGTCATTTTACACATACTCACAAAAGCTCACTTAATATTACCTTTCTCTGAAGAAATGCCTTTTCACAATTATATTTGTATTGCAGTACCTATGGGAATCTGAATTATAAGTAGGAGTCATGCTGTAATAGTCACAGTGAAAAAGTACATAATAAAATGCAGCTTTTTTCAAGGATCTTCCAGTGTAGGAGGTGAAAAGCAGCAGATGGATACAAAGGAAAGCACTTTTTTTTTTTTTTTTTTCATCATCTTCATAATCCGAACGCCCAAGATGGAACTTGCATCAAGACTCTTCTGACTTGAGCTCAGGTATCTAACAGAAATGACCACTTTGTGCCAGTTGAGTGGTGCAGAGATTCAATATGATGCAAGACTTGCATGAAGGTGTCATCCTTTTGAAGCATCATCTGGAAGACCCATGAGATGTTCCAGGTGAAATGCTCTCCCAGGCACTTGAATTTCACTCAAGTGTTTTCTTTAGGGTGAGATGACTGTAACTCCATTGGCTATACTGGGAGATTAAACACGTTGTAGACCACAAGTGGGGCCCATCAACATCTGTTGTTTAARGAACCAGCCTCCTAGTCTCAAAGGAAATGGTTACCTTTCACAGCAGCAGCAGCAGCAGCATCTCCACACCTGCTTCAGGATAGAAACTGGAGTGTACCACACTTGGAAGTTACTATTTTTCTGTAAGTCTTTTGGAGGAACCCAGGCTGACTGTCTCTGATCAGATACTCAATATTTAGTGGCTTGGTCTTTTTCAGTACATTGATGGTTTTTATAATCAGCAATAGCTTCATTGCTTGCTTTATTTGTTCATGAGCAGCCTTAAATTTCTCTTTAATATAACCTTTTGTCCTGCTGAGCTTGTTTAAAAATAAAAAAGAAGATACTTTTCTTCTCTGTTACCTGATTGGCTCACATTAACAGATTTTTATTTATCTCACTGAGGTATTGTGAGGAATAATTAATGTTTGTGTACTGCTTTGAAAATGAGCATCAAATTCTAGGGTGAAATGAGAGATGCTTTTTGATGTTCTTATCTTTTTTGTGCAGGCTTTAATTGGCTCTGTATTCATCTTCCTCCCACTCTTTAAGTTCCAAGTTCAGTTCTTTCTTAACCTTCCATCTTTGAGAAGTCTCTCTAAAAAAGCTCAGTAGTCACCCTTGATCTGTCTCTTTCAGATGTCTGAGTGCCCAGTGAGAAGGAGGAGGCAAAAATAATTTTTACAGGTCAAAGCAAAATGATGGCAGAGATATGTATGCTAGAAAAAAAAACGCAGTGAGAAGAGAGATTCTGWGGGCCTACAAAGGAACAAAAGATTTTTATTACCAACAAAGAGAAAAATTTCAGTTGTGCACATGCTTTTATCTTGCAGGTTAAAAATCCTTCATGGTGCTGGGATACAATTCACGTACAGAGCAAGAAGATTTTTTGARCTTTTGTGGGAATTTCTGTTGCTGAATTTATTCTTTTGCTTCTGAGGGGTGCAAGGAAAATAATCATGAAAATGCTGAGATAAGCCTTATAAGAAAAAAAAAATGTAATAGCTCTGCGTGGATTTGGATTTGCCATCTTTCTCTGGAGAAGATGCAGGAAATTTGACATTCTGCAAACTGTAAAACTAAACTATAAACCACAGAAAAAAAGTATGATACTGCACTAGTATTTTGAAAATTGTGATATATTTTGAAAATTTGAAGATGGATTAATATGGAATTGAAGATCCATATTAAGAGACCTTTTATTTATACCATGTCTTGTTTTGTTACTACATTTTCTAAAATCCAAMTGCAGCATTAGAATGAGTGGAGACTTTGTTCATATACTGAATATGGATTGTTACCAAGCAAGCGAATTATTTCCAGGCAATTGAATATTGGGTCTATATCAATTTAAATTATTCATTTAGATGAAATCTGTCTTTTATTATCAAAATTCAGTTTGGCTGGAAACAGTTTTTTGTGATTAAATTTCTGAATGGAGATTTCAAGGACTGTCATGAGATTTAGTTGACCATCTGCACTGCTTGAATATTGAATATCAAAACTTCAGTCCAACATATATGTTGAGGCATTGAGATTGAAAGGCATTGATAAGYTAGAACTTCATTCTAGCAATGCCATTCATATCTTAATGACTTTTCAGTAGCAAACAAATTGGTAAAACCTACAACCTGTATCAGGGCAAATATGAACAGAAAAAAAAAAAAAAATTCAATTTAATCTTTTTTTTTTCCCCAGAGTATTTTATTATATTTTAAAGCAATTTGCCTTTTTGAAGTAGAAAGGATATGTAATAATTAACCAGAAAAAAATGGGATATGTAATCACTGAAAGGATGAATGGAATTAAAATTTCCGTTCTTTTAGCAGTGTTGGTTTCAGGCACAGCCTGTAATGGTGAYTGATGCTCTCACTCCTAATGAAAGAGAATAGGTCCGAGAAGATGAAGTCTTAAAGGCTGTGGAAAAATGCAGAAACATGATGATTTTTACTTTCTGTAATGACCAAACAGGAGGAAAAAGAGAGAAAAAAAAAAAGTCAATGATTTCACTGGGTTTGCTTTTCTTGAACAATTAATTATTTAGGAGTGCATCACTGACAAAGTCATCTGGACAAAGAAAAGAATGGAAAATGGAAGAGGGCACAATTTCAGTTAATTTATACAATGTCTTTCTTTACAAAGTCTTACTGGCCTGTGTGAACTTATAGGTGTGTCACAGTGCTACCAGAAGTCCAGGACTGACATATTTATCTCGACCTTTGAGGCCAGTGTGGAACTTGTGGAGTGTCTTTGTACAGGCTTAATGCATTGCTTTAGCTGACTTAATTCCTGTATTTTTTGTCGTTATCCATACTGTCAAACCTCACTTTTTTACTGCATATATATTGCATAAAGACAACTTAAAAAAGGCTTTTTTTTTCCCATTTTCGTTTTTTCCAAGACATATTTTAAAATAACAAGTTAAGAGTTGGTACAAACACTTATCTCATTATTGCGCTGCATATAACATGTCAGCAACTCTTTGTCCACCCCAATCCCCACCTCACAGTATTTCCCTTGTTCCTTTAATTCCACTCAGTCAAAAAAATCTCCTTTATTTTCTCTCCAGCTTGATAGAAATTGCASTGGATGAAACTATTAGAACTGTAGAAAGCTACCAGAACTAGGAGTGCGAGATGCTACTGACAMAAAACACTCTCTAAGAATAGGGAAATAGCAAAGAATATGTGGGGACTGCTCTGCAGCTGAATAAGCACTGCAATCTCAGGGAGAGTCACTGTTTGACATCTGAGCAGGTTGGGTGAAGCACTTGCAGGATATCTGCTTCGCCAGACGTCTCCTTTTCTTGGTCTGTCCAGCAAGCTCTAGATCTCAGACTGGCATGTGATTTGCATTGCTTTCTGAAAAGCATCAATCTTCACTTACCAGAAWCAGAAAACAAGGACAACATGAAGGGAATGTATTGTTCAACTGGAGCTTTAAATATTACGGCAGAACCAACAAGTAGTATTAAATCACTTCCTGAGCTTGAAATGATGGCCAAAAGTTTAATCTAGAGGGAATGCAGCCAAGTATCTTCAAGCTGTAATTAGCAGAGGACTACATGTTACATTTTAAAACTCACTTTCTACGAGGGTTTAAAAATTACTCATAAAATGAAATACATCCAAAGTACTCTTAAAAAGCGCCTCTCCTTTATGTTCTCAGTATATTCTGTGTTCTGTGACCTAGCCTTTAACCAGATCCGTATAGTTCGTCTGCTTTTTTCTCCAAAATTATTCAGATATTTTTGCTGCTGAGAAAGGACTTTTTTTTTTTTTTTTTTTGCATTTTAAAGAATCCTGACAAAGACAGTTATGTACTTTTTATAGAAACTTGGTGCAAGTGATCAGTTATATATATTTATGATCATTAAAAAGTTTGCTGTGGGTTCAGCCTGAGGACTGAGCTGTATGTTTGCACCTTTCGTAAGATATTCAATTCCTACTCAAAGGCTCATGCAGACGGTGGACTTATCTTTTTAAATAGCTATCTCTCTCTTACTCTTTTACATTAAAATATTGGGTCAGTGGCTGTACATTAGCTGTATAGCTGTATCTACATTATCAAATAATTTATCATAATGGGAACGGGTGGGTAAATCAAAGAAGACCCCCTACATCCACACTGCATGGTTCCAGATGTCCTCATCACAGTAGCTCTAATTTAATTCCCCAAACCAAACATCTACCCAGTGCATGCAGCTGGAAGACATCTAGCAGAGCAATCACATTTCAGATCCTTATGGACCTTTTGGGGGTTGGAGTGCATTTGGTGTCCTCCTAGAAGGAAAATGCTGCTTGATTTTATTTAAAATGAATCTTGTTTTCTTGCCCACAAACACTTCTTAAACTAGGACATTGCATGGGGAACAAGGATTCAGCAGGGCTGGGCAGCTTCATTGTTCTGGATCAAAAAATGATGAAGGCCCTGATAGACTTTAGCTAGTTGTGTTTGCATCCAAACACTTCAGCAAGTCATGTAGAACAAGCCATAGAATACAATAAAGAGTAATACCTAGAGCAGGCAAAATTGTTATAGGAGCAAATAGGTGTTTTTGACAACTTCCTCGTAATASCTTATATTCTCTTTTTGTGTGGGTCACTGCATTTGTTGATAATGCATTTCTTTTAAAATATGAGCTAGTTTCAGGTCAAAAGGCTTCTCATCATGTCACATTTCTTCATTCCTGTTTTGGTTTTGGCTGCCTCTGTGACTCTTCACCCAGCTTGCTAAGGTTGTGATTTATCACAGGGCTAAAGACCRTAGGAAGATCAAGTTGTAACAGGAACTACTCTTCCTATATATAATAGAAAGGCAGGTGAAAAAGTTAAACTATTTTTTTTTGCAGAAAGCAATTTTTAAAATATGTAACCTTTTGGCATGCCTTGTAGGAAACTACAGCTATTGGACAAATAGGATACTGTAGTTGGTGTATTGCTGATTCCATGAGACATGTAAGGAATAATTGAAGGGAAGTATGTTGTTTTCACTCTAAGGAATAAAGGAATAGAAGATAAGGGAAAGAACTGTTGGTTTTTTTTTTTTTTTTTTGCTAAACTATTTGAATGGGTCTTTGGATAAAAATTGAAAAGTTGAAATAACCTTTGTGTCCCCTCCCAACTTGAGAGTTTACAAAGAAGAAATAAGTTTTTTCTTTGTTTGCTCACCTCACCTCCTGTTCCAACCACATCTCAGCTTGGCCTTTTGTCCAGTAGATAGTACCAAACTCTGTAATAAAATATTTGAATCAACATGTCCAAACAATTTTTTTTTTCCTGTGGCTGATGGGGTATATGTTTCAGCATGTGCTATAAGAAGAGATATATTTCCCYCATTCTTATTTGATTCTTACATGCATTGTATTAAGCTGGAAATATTAAGATAACTTAAATGGTAGGGTTTTTTTAGTGAAATCATTGAATAAACATTTGTAAATTCCTTACAAAAACATAAAAGCCTTATRCTGTAAGTAAAAATGATTTATGATAAGGTATATTGGACGTGCAGGATGACTTCTGCAAGCTCCCAAGCTGAGAGACCTSATTAATGCTGGTTGCTTGTGGACTCCACTGTTCCTCAGTACGGACATTTGGAAAAGCAGCCTTGATTGCTGGCAGACTAAGAGGGAGGAGAGCAAGGTCTTGCTTCTCCCGTACTGCAATAAGGCAGCATGCAGCCTGGAGAATCTTCAATACTGACATGGCCAAAGGAGGTTGAAAAGTGCATAAAGAGGAGAAAGRGAAGGGGTATGCTTACGTTGTAAACCCTATTTTACATTTCTCATTTCTGCCTTTCAAAAGACTGCTCTGGGGTGTATAGGAAAGGAAAAAAAAAAAGAGAGAGAGAGAGATAAAAATAGGTGAAACACCAACATGAATGAGAAGAAGAAATGCCAAATTGGGTGTGCAGTGGATGCAAGAGGTGCATCCATTGCCAGAAGCATATTAACATCCCAGATGCCAGGATGTCTTTTAAATTACTCTATCCCCAGTGCAGTTCCATATTATTACAGAGCTGTACAGATGTACAGATCAGATTTCAGCCTCCAATTAGGAAAAAAAAGATCCTAATATTAGGGTAGGGTCATAATAGATTTTTTTTTTTTTTGGAGTTTACCTTATGGCTCACAAAGGTTAAATATGCTATGCTTGAAAAATAAAATCAAAGAGAAGATCAATTAGTCATTCAAATCAGAATTTGAATTTCTTTTTAGAGCTCTGTCTTCACTCTCACTCTGATCTTGTTAGTCTTGTTCTTAATGTTCTGATTATCACTTTCTTTTTGTTTTTAAGAAAAGGATAGTAAACATAAAACCAGTAATTCCTTCCAGAAAAATGCATCATTATCCTGATACCTGAAAGCATACCAGGGTGTAAATATATATATATATATATATATATTTGTTTTTTTAAAAACAGAATTTCTTTTATCCATTGTTGATTTGGTAGCACTTCTGACTAATTGTTCTATTTCATTGGGAATTTGCATCTTCAACACGGTTCACTGAAAATTTTGTTTGAACTACCACTGTGGTCAGCAGCACACAGCAAAAACCACTGTGACCATATTATTAGATTGGCTCTCTTATTAGTATTACAATGTATTAGAGAGGCTTGCACGAGCAGGAGATCAACTGTTTTACTAAGAAAATTCTAAGATGCAAGGAGAGTGAGGATTCATACAGAATTCCTGGAAAAAAGATATTTATATAACTATACTACAAAACAATTTTAGTATCTGAAAGATGAGAAAAGAATATCCACTCTTGGTAGAATGGAGCTCACAAGGATGACTGAGACATCTCTGGGCATATCATTTTGAAGTCAACATTATTTTTATCAGATTTTCTTCTTTTTCTTTTAAATTCTTTGTTATTCTAGACAAGATACGGCCAGTAGGAGCATTCATTCAACAAACTTCAAAACATTTATGCTTTCATAATCTTTTATTAATTTATTTATTTGGTTTTAAAGATGTAATTTCTTAGGTAATGTCTCCCACATTTTGTCCTCCTCTTAGATATTTTTAATCTAGTGGAATAAACCATTTAAAAAGCAACATGCAATGTCTAAAAATCTCTCAATGAAGTGCCTAAATCAGGTTAATTAGGGAAAATATGTTTTGAGTCATCTTTTTCTTTGTTAAGTAGACTAAATCAAGATACAAAGCAGCTCTTAGCATAGCTTTGAAATTTAATAAGTTATCCATATACCTTAACAGTAAAGATTGTACTCTAAAAATTCATGGAGTTCATGTCCATTTAGAGTTTGAACTGTCTTGAATTTTGCATGTAATTAACCAGAAACTATATTATTGGAGAAATAAACTGCATTTGCATGAATTGAGTTTAAATTAATTGCAGGAAGATAGACTCTGTTGCAATGGTAAATAGTGTGTAAATTTGGGAAAATAGTAGGAAAGCAAAGTAATTATGGCTCTGATTTTCACCAGAGGAAAGAAAGCTCCATTAAAAAGATCAATAAATAACAAATGCTTCATCTAAGTAAGTGTTTAAAGTAATTGCTGCAGGGTCAGTTAGTTTCTTCACACCTAGATAGTATATATGTGTGTATGTTTGTGTGCATGAGCTTACTATATATCTTTGCTCTTATTTGGCTTACCATCAGAAAATGCCTTGTTTCCACAATTAAACATAGAAGTTCAGAGCACCAGCCTATGATCCATATAATAGCTCTATTAAGTCATTTGCTATTGAGCTAATATTTATTTTGAGATTGGGAATATGAATGTTATTAAGCCCCATAATTTTCTGGGAACATTCACCCTTGTATGGCAGAGTCTGAAAGGAAGAGATGAACTGTAACTTCAGAAATGGGCAATTATGGGACATAATATCTGCTGCCTCATTAAGGAAGCTATTCAGATAGYACAGATCATAGCTTTTTACAAAACCTCAGATAAAATGCCAAAAATATTGTGGTCAGTAGGRATACACATGTTGCATATACCTCCTTGACTTCAGCATTTTAGATATTTTACCTTTATTAGCTGATGGTAAAAAATGGTCATTGAACTGGCTATAGGAGTTGAAAAAGCATTCACAATATTTTTGAATTAGAAATATGTTTTTATTATCTTCAGTCATAGTTGTAAAATGCAGATCAGCAACAAAATAGGGAAGGAAATGGATTACTTATGTTTCTAGGAAGTTTCGTAGATTGATTTTCATAGACTACAATTTATCATCATAACTGTCCTACTTAGCTGATATTTCTTGTGATATAGCAGACATTTTTTTCTCTGCTGATAGAATACTATGACAAAATGCTATTTTAAGGAATGCTTTTAAGGAATATTGCCAACATGTTAAAATTTAGTATTTGAAATAAGGAGAACAGTATCATATGGAAATTTTATTGTAAAAAAAATCTGTCTTTTGAGGAAGTTGAAGACAATGGTCGAGACTGACTTTTTGCAAGAAATATCTCAAACTGGATTTTCAGAATTTCTATGGATCTTCTATCGTTCTCCCATTATGGCATCAATCTGCCAAAAGCAGTTTATGTCACTCAGCTTTCTAGGGTATCATAACAGCAAGAAACTGTTCAGAAGACTGGGTCTATAAGTAGCTGCCAAGCTTCATATAATGCTCATATAAAGGTATATAAGCAGTGCAGTRTAGAAACCCTCATCTTGCAACCTTCTTTTCCCATGCCTCTCCACTGCTCATCTGTATATTTGGGCCAGGCACTCCACCAGCACCTGCTTCCTTCTTCCTTTCCCTTTTGCTGTAGTCATTTTCTCAATTTTCTAGATTCTTTTGTCGTTGGGATTCACACTTGGAAGTCCTTCAGGGAAGAATGTTCCCAGGATTGCCTTGTGATCCCTGTCTATTAAGCAGTACACAGGTATCTGTTCCCTTCTCACAGTTTTGGCTACTATTAAAGTTTCATCTTTGAATATCTGCTTGTAACCTGATGCATCCCAAAGAGCAGCTGCAGCTGCTTCTCCCTCGCCTCTCAAGCAGCTGGAACCAGACTTTCTTAGAGGGCTGTWTTCTCTTCTCTTCCCTGAAAAGCATGGCTTTGACAAGGGCTCAGAGTCACAGGCTCTGGATTATTGATACCAAAGCAAAGGTGGAAGTGATGAAAATGCTGCTCCAGGTGACAGAGTGAGACCATAGAGCAGGTCCTATTGCTACCTTCCACCTCCACGGTCACCCAAGGRGGCAACCTGCTTGCTCGACTCTGTTGTCAGGAACAGAATTCTCTCCTTGCCCCAGACTTCATCACTAATGAACGACTTTCCTAGCTGTCATAGTTGCAACTGCAATGCCCAACTGGAAATCTTTAAATCATATAACCTCCCTACAGATGAGCCTTAGGTTCTAGCTGTCCTGCTGGAAGAAAGCCTCCTGTCCACTGCTGGGAGCTCTGTTGATATGAAGTTGCCAACATGTGCAGGACAACCTTGAAAACAGGTCCAAACATGTTCTTGGCAATCTCTGGGGCATCATTTTAACTATATTGTTATAATGTGGTCACAGACCAGGCCTTTGGCTGGAGCATTGATAGATGGCTGGAGCTCAAGTGTGGCGCGGTCCAAAGACAGCTCCTGTGTTCCATCAACATAACCCCAGGCACAAGGACAAATTAGGGGCTGACCTGCTGGAAAGCAGCTCCACGGAGAGGGATTTGGGAGTCCTGGTTGACAACAAGGTAACTATGAGGCAGCAATGTGCCCTCATGGCCAAGAARGTCAAGGGGATCCTGGCCTGCATCAGGAGGAGTATTGCCAGCTGGGCAAGAGAGGAGATCCTGCCCCTCTCCTCAGCCCTGATGAAGCYGYACCTGGAGTACTGGGTGCAGTTCTGGGCTCCCCAGTACAAGAGTGACGTGGAGCTGCTGGAGAGAGTCCAGTGGAGAACAACAAAGATGATTAAGGGACTGGAGCATCTACCGTATGAGGACTAAGCGAGCTGGGCCTGTTTAGCTTGGAGAAGATTGAGATGGGATCTGATCAACATATACAAATACCTGAGGGGTGAATGTAGGGWGGAGGGCGCCAAACGCTTCTCAGTGGTGGCCAGTGATAGGACTGGGGTAATGGGTACAAGCTGAAATACAGGAAGTTCCACCGATGTGAGCGATGTGAGTAAGAACTTATTTTCCGTGAGGAAAACAGAGCCCTGGAACAGGCTGCCCAGAGAGGCTGTGGAGTCTCCTTCTCTGGAGATCTTCCAGACCCACCTGGATGCCACCCTGTGCCCCATGATCTTAGGTGTCCCTGCTGGAGCAGGGCGTTGGAATAGATGATCTCTAGAGGCCCCTTCCAGCCTCAACCRTTCTGTGATTCTGTGGTAATGGAGAGGGATGGACAAAAGCCATTCCCCAAAGTATTCTTCTATGTATTTCATTTCAGCACTGTTTCAAAGTCAATGTCTGTGTAAATACACACAATCACACACACGCACACRTATATGTATATATTTACAGGAATAAGAAGCAGATTTAACCTTCCAAACCTTATCTTGTTGTAAAATCAATAGTAAAATGTCAAAAGAAATAAATATAGAAATATAGAATGCAGTACTTAGTAGAATTCAGTACCTTTTTTGGAGGCGGGATCATAATTTTGCACTGTTCATACAGGATTTTTTTATATCTTTTAAGCTCTTATGGATATCTGATTTTGTGCAGCCATTAAGAACTATGAGGAAAATGAAAAAAATCTTATGGTCATTTGGAAGATGTGCGATATTTTGGGGTATCTTCTCAGTTGCTCTGCTGACTGAGCCATGATACTATGGAATAGAATTGATACAGTAAAAACAGGATTTATTTGAAGTGTTGTGACATATTATTATATGTATTTGGGACTATATTTCTTAGTTCTGTAAGTTTAAAGTAAAATTTGATTTCAGTTAGGSTTATTCTTTTTTGCATTAGTGATACTGCTAATCGCTAGCATTCTTAAATTTTTTCAGTGGTTGGTACATATGAGTATGTTTATACCAGCAAATTGCTTGTGTCTGAGAAGACTCCCGGGTACTGAAGCCAGTTGGCACAGGATAGCTATAGCTTCTCTAGYAAGTTTTCTCAGTCTCCAAAACAGGTGACCACATGCAAAATGGCCATTGGGAAAGGTCCCTCCAGTACCTTTTGTTTCAAAATCATGCCTGGGAATTGTTAAGGACAGTGCTAGTAAYTGTGCCAACGTCACGTTCGGGAGCATTGCAGCAGTTCAGCGGTATAGCTGATCTTGTTCCAGTACCTGGGAGCATTCCCAGGGAATGTTTAATTTGTTMGTATAGACAAAGACATTATGGCCTCTTCCACTTGATATAAATTAATTATTCAGGGCATTTGGCTGTACTAGGGTCACTAATGTCCTCCTATATTTCCTACCTCCTGAGAGGGAAAAAAAACCCCACATTTTTTTCTCTTGCTAATAGAAAGTCTGCAAATCCTTGATTAGAAAAGTTATATATCAAGTGCTGTCACTTTCCTGACACAAAAAGCAGTCAGGATGTTTTTCTTGTTCCTRCTGACTGCATTCAAAATTGTTTTTCATGATGTGTTTCGATTCACAGCTCATCGGTCTTTAGTTTGCCTTTTTATAGGTGAGCAAATGAATYTACCATTATTTCTGTGAACATTGGTTCTTTTCCTTTCATGTTCATATCTGAAAATCYTTTCTAGCTTTATAAAAGGACTTTCCTTCCTCTGTTTTTTTTTGTGTAATGTGGTTATTTTTATTTATCTTCATATACTTTCTTTTCTGTCTCATTAATGAAAATCCTCTAGATGATATGAAATGTGAAAGCATAGGAAAGTCTTGTTATTGTGTCATTTTCCGTACCCTTTGAGAATCTTCACATCTCTAAAAAAATCCTTCTATACGTGACTGCAAAGAAAAAAAATCCCTCTTGTGTTTCCTTATCTTGAATGGCAGTGGTCACAAGCAGGTGTCATTGCACTAGCCACTCTCTGATTCCTTCTAAATAAATTATGCCATTTGTTGACATAAAAGCACCTCAAAATCTTATGCCAGAAGAGCCACAAGTCATCTGGTTTACTGAAGCTATTTCCCTCACTCTTTGGGCACAGATTGTGCTCTGCTTATCTAGGAAAACCATAGCAACTACAAAACTGAGTCACAGAGTGGCCAGAAACATAAATAAGGTCTTATTGCCTGATAACATGGCATGCCTGATAAATCATTGCAGAATATCATGTTGCCAAAGAAGCAGAAAACAGAGAAACCGTGAGTTCTGATGAAAGGCATATATTTCATACACATCAGAATTCAATATATCTTTTATACTCAAAGCTGTCTCCCAGAGCTTTGCAGAGATCTAAGTGTTGTGGTGTATTATTATTTTATTTTTTTTAATTTTTTTTTTCACTGATCAACCAAACTGGCAGTTTTTCAGTGACTCCTGCTTCTCCCTTGACATTTATATCCTGTCTTCTTTTGCACGTAAACCAGGGAATAGTGCACAGCTGGGTCCTATCCCTAGAAGAATGTTAAGCGTGTGTGGGACATTATCTCACACCAGAAAAGCTGAAGGCAGGCCTGAGCATGGTAGGAGAGATGAAGTAGATAAACCTGATTCAGGAAGATATTTAGAGAGAACCACTTCACTGGCAAGCTGAACTGAGGCTTAGGCATTCAGTGTTTTTCTCATAATTTGAGTGCCTTCATCTTGGCCAAGTACCTTTTATTAAGCTCTGCTTCTTCCTGAGTACATTCAAATACATAATGGATTGTTGCTTTAAATATAAAGCGAGACTCTAGTTTGAAATTAAAAAGTAGTTGAATTCTCTATGAGCAAAAGTTAGTAAGTAAAAACCTAGATCTAAAAGAGATCCKGAGAGATTTTCTCACTGTACTGAACAGCATTATTTTTCTAGTCACTGAAGTGCTAGAACCTCCAAATACCTGGCCTTTTAGTGTCATTAAAGCAAGACCAAGGCATCCCCATCCAAAATTTGGGCATTCTCTTAGACAAGCTGCTCGAAGCTGGAGGCACTTTTATTTTATGAAATTCTTCAAAATTCTACTCTGGCAAAGATCAGTGGACTAGGCAGTTTTCTGCATTTCTAGCTTGAGAATATTGCTCCAAAATATTCTCAGAGTATCCTCACTCCTGCACAAACAGAGGGCAACCGCTGTGTTCCTTTAAAATACAAACACAAGAGTTTGGAGAGGAGAAGCATGCTGGATGAGTGATTTGTTCTTTTTAGCTTTAGCAGTTTGATGAGCAGATCACTGACTTTGACACATCAGACACTTTTAGTGAGGTAATACAGATTTTTCCCTCTCAGGCAGATGTCTGGTAGTCTTGTCCTTAGCAATTTGAAAGTAGACTAATTATCTTTTTTTTTTTTAATTATTTTTGTAATTCAGCATCACATCTTGCATGCACACTAACTTATTAAGGATGCACCATTCTAAAGATGTTAAACTTTAAATGAAAAACATCTCAGTGGGACATTTTGGTTCTAACAATGGTAGCTCATTGAATAAGAAGTGATGTTAGACAGCCTGTTTTTAATGTCTATTAAATTGTTATGATCTTCTAATCAGTCTGGCTCCCTCTTGAATTAGAAGGCAGAAGAAAACAACACACATAATTTATGCATTAATAAATGCTTTCAGGGTTGTTCGGGACAAAAATCTAGCTTCTGAGGCTGCAACTGAGCCTCCTGACAAGATCTTTCCCTATTCAGTAGTCATGAAATACTACCCAATCAGTTATAGTAACCACCTACAAAACATACAAGGTGATAAARGGTTCAGGGACAAGAACTTACTGTCTTACTAGATGGAGGCCTTTAAAAATAGACTATGTACTTACACTTCCTGTCCTGAACCCCACCTCCAAAAGCATATTAGGGTTGTCTTTATACTAGAGTTGCCATTTATTTATTTATCTATTTATTTATTTATTTATTTATTTTCACTTGAGAATTGTTGGTTTCTGCTACTGATTGTATTCAGGAATGTCCTGTGGTGAAATCAGTGAGATAGGTGGAAAATGTCTTCAAATTTTATTTTGGTGTAACATAAATAAATAAAAGACCAAAAATAAACTGCCAATGAAGTGCAAACACTGCCAGAATAAAACAGATACCAAATGGCTGCATTTTTTAAGAGGAGTGACAGTTTTGAATATATATACTCAAAGTTCACTTAGACCATTTTGTCTAACATAAAGAAATCAGGGTATCATTCAGTTTAGAAYCATTCAGTTTAGAATAGATCAGAAATTCTGTAATTCCTGACTCCTGTGAATAGGAAATATTCCTGTATTGTGGCTTGAATGTTTGCTTCCTGAATATTTCATCTTGGATAATAACTGTATTCTTTTTGAGGGAAGACAGTATAAAAGAAAAGATTAAAAGAGACTCAAAAATAATTATCTATTATATAACACTGCATTCCTTATTAAGTCCAGAGTACAGATAGTTCTCATCTTTGGATACAACTAACTGTGCTAGAAATATAGCTACTTTATGGCTATTTCTATAATCAAAGGAGGGAAATGAGCACTGCAGAGGGCGATACAGGTTCCTTCAATGGGTTGAATCAAAYCTGCAGGTACTCAAGAAACACAAGGGAACCAGGGAAATTCCAACCAATATATCTCAGTTTTTCAAGTGGCTAAACATAGACCTAAAATAAATCCACCTGACCTTTTTTTTAGTTTTGTTAAATGCAGTAGACTGTAATATACAAATTTAGCACTTACGTTGGCAAATATGCTGGTTATAGGTCCTCTATGATGATCATTTTTAATCTGAAAATTCAGACTTAACCAGCTTAACCCCTCTAAAAATGGTTTGATTAACTGCCCGGAGGCAGGATTGTATATTATTAATGTGGAAGAAAATTAGTATCATCAACATAGGATCAAAAAAATAATTTGTACTTTTTTAAACTTTTAAAGTACTTTTACTTACTTGTACTTTTACTTGTACTTTTAAAGTTTGGTTAACTTGGTAAACCATGAAGCAGTGAAATATTATTCAAAGTATATTAATCATCCCAACAATTGTCACTTAAAGAAAAATTGAAAGATATTTCTTTCAATAAAATCTGATTTTTTTTTTTGCCATGAGAGCTTCAAGTGTTAAAGCATTGTAAGTCATTGGATGCTGTAGGAAGAAGTATATGTAATTAATTAATGAAAGGATCCTGTTGGCTATACACGTGGCATTGTTTCATTTTTCTAGTTCATATTCAAATGGTTATTGCAGAGAGAAGATCATTTCAACTTGAGTTTAATTAAAAAAGCAGAATAACTCAATGATTTTTTTCTTCACATGAGCAAATGTGAGTGTCTGTTTATTCACAAACAGCCAATTATCAAGATCTTTCAGTTCCCAAAGCTGTATTTGAAATTCATTTAGTGCTTTAGTTCAAATTAGCTCACAGAGACACAGAGAGTCGAAATAGTCAGGGATGCAACTTGTGTATTGTCCTGCATATAACAAATCAGGTTGACACTATGAACAACCTGCATTCATCTTGATGCTCTAATACTGTCATATCTAGTGTATCTAGTATTTTAGATTGCCCCATTAGCAAATGGAGAATATAGATCACCGCATGAACAAGTGGAAACAGGGAGAACCTATAGAGGAAGTTTCGTCATAACTCAGCTCATGTTCACCATAAAAGGAGGCTGATTGATTGATTTAGAAGAGACGTATTTTTAAGTATATGAAGTCAGTCAGATTAATCCTAATCAAGCTAAAATGACCTTGGCACATTATTTGTCCAAGTGTTAGTGCTAGGTCATGAGTACAACATGCAGATCTCTAATTTCAGCAGGGAGAGACAGTGCTGATGAACTGGAAATATTTCTAATGAAACAACCACTTCTGCAGGTTTTGAAAATGAGATCCTTGCCCAACTACATGCCATTTCTATGGTYGACAGCCTATATTGTTTTCTGAAATTGTTGGTTCTTTATGTAAATCTGTGTTTGACGCATGTACCTAGTCTGATTACTAGATGAATATTTAGGAGCAATATGGCAAAGGGGAACAGTYGGTTATCAGAGCAGCTAAATATATAAACTTCAGTGTGTTGGCTCTCTTAATAAATTTTATCCTTTTGTACAGATATTTTCCATCACTAAAATTGCTTGTTAGGAACTGTAAAAATCTTTTGCTTTTACCTTTGATAATCTCCCRATTTCCAGAGTGCTCTGACCAAAATAGTTAAATTCTGCTTTCTCTTGGGCTTGCACAAAATCTTAGACCTTGACAGAAATGGCTGTACTCATTATGGAATATACAAGTTTGTATGGATTTTCCTATTGTTTCAGCATTAACTTTCTCACAGTACTTTTTCCAGTATATTCATCTATTTCTCTAAGGTTACTAAGAGTTATAATCCATTATCTAAAAACAAATGTGCATGAGATATTGTTCACTTTATCACCACTGTTACTGCCTTTCAGTCTTTTCCGAAATTAGACATTTTCTAAAAATACATATATATGATTTCTCATATTACAATTTTATTCATCTTACCTGCATTTTTCTATTTTACCTGGGTTTCTTGGAAATAGATTAATTTATATCTGTTGTTAGCAAGCCTTTATCCTTTTATTTTTTTTATCCTTTATCCTTTTAGTTTTATTTTTAACTCATTCTCCTATTAGTTTTTATTTTTAACTCACAGTTGTTTGGAGCCATTTCTTTTTTGACCTTGCACCAAGTAAAAGCTAGTTTCACAGATTCACAGGATACTTGTTGAAAAATCTACTTTCTGAAAGACTCTTTTTCTTCATAATGAAATGCTTTATTTTTCTGTAATTATGCCACCTTTCCACAAGTATTTTATATGTCTTGTTTAGAGTAGTAAAAACGGAAGTGTTCTGTGTCCCATGGAGATGTTAACTATCAGCCAATAGGAACGTATCTATTTGCAATCTTGCCATTTTAGATCTGTATTTATGTTAACAGAAGATTGGATTCGGTGTTTAGAAGAAACCTGAAGACTTAGRAACTTTCTAAAGTTAAGATAGCTGTCCAAAACAAATGTTGAACTCATAGAATACAAAAGGCTTAATGTGTTATTTTTAAAAAAAAAAAGAATTATAAGGAAATTTTATATTAGAAAAATATTGTGAGGAAAACCATTGGCAAGATGGATAGGCTTAGTCTATGCGTGGTGAGGTCAATCTGACATTCATTTATAGCAGTAATTCAGAACTCCATCAGACTGTCTTTTTGTTTCAGTGACAGGACTGAAGGTGATTATAGGAAAGTAAATGTCATTTGTTGGCATCTGCTCTGCTACAAGTCTGCCAAAAACACAGATACATATAAGCCCATGGATTTTTTCCTTTTGAGCAAAAACAGAGAAAAGATTGAATTCATGGGAAAGAAGACATACATCAAGAGTTTTGATTTATTCACATTTCAAAAAAATAATGTTTAGGCACAAAAAAATTGCAGTATTGTAGACTGGATTTTGTACCATCTTTGAACAGCTAAATTCAACATGAAGAATTCTACATTAAAAAAAAAARRAAAAARWAAAAAARAGAGAGGAAATTCTCTTTTTGCACATCCTAAATGCATGTTTCAGCTTAGGATTTATGTTCAAATTTTATTCATTGTGAATCTCCACTGAAGATGGTTTTCATTAGAATTTACAATATTTTGATCTCCTCCTTCCACCATCACTAAAATTACTCTTATCATGATGATTTAGAAGGCCTTTAGTTTCTGTTCAGCAATGTGTTTGAGGTATTGCTGTAGTTCTGCAAATGTTGCTGAACAGCATTCATATGTGCAAATAGTCTTACTTGACTGTGGGTAGCTCCTTGTGTTTACAATACCTGTAAGTAAATATTTKTTGTATAAATAACCCCTCTATTAGCCAGCACCTATTTCAAGCACTAGAGGAGCAAACTAAGGTGGCTAAAGCCTTAATGCTGAGGTGGTTTCCTCACAGTGCTAAGCAGAAGAGGTTTAGGTCTTGTTCCCTACTGCTGAAGCCAAGCARGATGGATAAGCTTGCCTTTGTAAAGCTTACAGTGAGTCCCTTTAAAGCCTTTGGTTAGGTTTGGGCAGCTGTAAGATGGAGAGAGTGAAAACGAGTGCAGCCTTTGGGAAAGTRTTTGATCAAACCTCTGAACCTGCCAGCTAGACATCCATCCTCTGTACCATACCCATGAGAAGCTAGTTAGTGTAGTCCACTATAAACACAGGAACAAGCTAAGAATTAGAGTCCATGTCATTGAGAAGCCAGTACTTGAACTTTCCCCCAGCTCACTGTGTTTTAGCAGAGGATATATACCTTGAGGAGCAGCAAAGCCATCTAGCTCAAATTACTGAGTTATTGATCCTTCTTTAAGAAATCAGGGAAGTTGAAAAGGATGCAGAAACCCTTCAAAATAAAAAGGGAGAGCAAACCTCTTAGGAAAATGAGTCACAGCATCTAGAAAAGAATAAAAGGTAGAGCTGCAAAGTGCTGTACAAGTATTGAGTGTTTGCTGAACCCTAAGTTGGAAGAAATGTCATTAYAATTAAGGAGCTCCCTGAAAATAATGAGGTAGAAAAATATCGTAACTTAGTATGTCAACGGTTTTGAAGAAACTCAGTTTTATTTCCTACAGTGGGTTTTGTAACAGTTCAAATGAGGTAGTGATGAAATTCAAATATTATCAAAAGATATAGGAAGAACTTCCTATTCAATATTTTGAAAGGCTTTTCTTCTAGTAWCTTTGAAACATTTTGCTAGTCCAAGAAATTATTACATTACTGCATCATGCCTCTCTAAACAACAGGAATTTGCAATATCTAACATTTATTTTGATAGTTGATGAAAAATTGTATATATTTAAACATTCTAAATAAACATTCTAAATAAATATTTTAGATATAAAATATCAAAAAAGAAAAAATCACAGTAATAGTCTGTGTATGTAGAATGGATAAAAATTCTATACCATAATCTAAAATACCAATGTAAGATAGTTTTAGGAACACTGCTTTTGACCTTTTCAGTGAGGTAAAATGTATTGGTTTATAAACTTTCTGATGTGAACGTGGTTTAGCTTAATAGGGTGCAATGGGAAAAACAAGCCTGCAAGCAATAGTAGGTTAGCAATCATACAACAAACTTCAGAGAGACAATTGCAGGGCAATGGCACATTTCCAAGCCACAGGACTCAGCTGTTCTGCTGGCTAGAAGCAAAGAGATCAAAAAGATACACTATCATTAAAAAGCTCTTCCTAGAAGAGGCGTCAGACATGAAATGGCACATCTGCAGAGGGAAAGGGACACACAAAGGTGAGCCTCCCCACCAAACTAAGATACTTATCTTGCATTAATTAAGTAAAGGTACTTAGTTATTCCTTTTTCTTTTCCCCTGTAAGTAAAGTGTTACTCAGTAAGTAATGCTTTCCCTGAATAGATAGCTTGGTTTAGACCATTATYGCAGAAGAGGAAACAGAGAAGGATCCTTGGGTCAGTGATATCTCAGGCAAACCCAMTGAGGCTCAAAGGAGAATGAGACTGGGGTCATCTGGGTGCGGAGTGCAGAAGTGTTGGCCGGTGTTGACAGGTCACATGTGAGGTGTGACAGGTATGGCACAGCTGGGACAACGTTAGGGAATTCCACTTTGGCCAAAGAAATCATTTACCTTTTAATAAAAATACATTGATCAATAGGAATTCATGTTTCTAACCAAATACTACTTAGCCTCTGTTCTCTACAATAATAAAAAATACAATTTCAATACCACTTATTTCTGAAATGAAATACCAGAAACTCCTCAAGGGCCTCAAGAACTGCAGAGATGAAAAGCACAAAACCAGTACATAAGATACTTTCCTTGCTCATAAGTGCAATATACTGTCATCTGAATTGGGATATAATTAATATTTTTCTTAAAGCACATTTTGAAAATGATCTGGTAAAGCTATATTTCAACAATTGCTACTGTGCTCTAAATAAAGTTTTTCTAAATATTCATGGTCCAGTAGAATTAAGAATGTATCCTAATCAAGGTAGTGCAATTTTTCCTTTTTCTGAGAAATACCTTTTTGTGTGTGTGTCTATTTGGCTGCTCTAAGCTAGATAAAAATTCAGACTGAACACAGCGAAACAGAAATGTGGAGGAATTGGGGTGACATTCTACAAAATGCCAAGGGTTCATTGTGTCTCTCCTTTTACTGCCTTTCACTTTTAACCTAGTAGCTTTTATTTTTTCTTGAGGTGGGAGACCTTTTTCTGATTCTTCGATCTGAATCATAACCAGGAAGCTTTAAGGCGTTTTGAGATTTCAGCTCTCTGTAAATGTTTTTTTTTTTTTTTTTTTTTCTAAATCAAAATCACCTAAAAAAGCTTAAAGCGTGGACTAAACATAATGGTTATTTTATCTGATTGTTTTTGTGTGTGTGTGTTGTTTCGAAACTTGTTTCAGCTCAACTCACAAAAAAACCATCGAAAATATTTATTCTTCCAGGCACTGAAACAAAACAAAAAAAAAATCCTGCAGAGAACAGAAATACCTCCTTCAGTGGTGTTGTACCTTCCATTGCCACCAATAGCTGTGTGTTTGAGAGCAGATTTCTCTTTTGGTTTCAAGACTTAGAAAGGATATCTCTGTAGCTGACTGAAATTATTTATTTATTTTATTACCATTAATTTTTCTTTCTGAACTGCTGAAGCCAGCAAGTACAATTCCACAGGGTAATCATAGTGATATTCCTACCAATATGTTATGTGGAAAATATACAGCTGTGATCATTTTATGCAAAAATGTTTATCATTTTGTGATGTGCATGTACCATTTGGCATGACATATAGTTCAAAAGAACAGGGTGTGATGCTGTAGCTCCCCAAATTGAAGGCATTTAGAAATAAATAATACTTACATTTGATGCATTTAATGATTCAAACAGCTGAGCTGTATGGCTAACTGATTTTTTGGCTTTTTTTTTTTTTTTGGCCTTTTTTTTTTGTGCAGAGGTGCCCTCATTGCAGGTTGTATGTTTTGGGGAGATATCCTTGACTGATGATTTGCTGATGCATTTGCAATGTTAATTACAGGATGACAAGAGCTCTCTCTGTGACAGATAGAGTTTGTTGACATGATGCCATTTTTTAGCAGTGGAACGCCCTTCCCCCACAGAGCTGTTTTTTCCTTTGGCAGTTCATTCACTAAAATGGCATCACCTAATGGATTTTGGCAATTACACTAAAAGGGTTTCAACACACACACAAACGCAAATAAAAGGATAAAAATCTAATTGGTTTTTGTGGATTTTTTTTTTTTTTTTTTTTTTTTTTTTTTTACATTTTATAGTTTGTCGTGGAATCAGCAAAATAATATAGCCATAAACACTCAACATAAAGCAAAAACATGAAGCAAAAATGCTCTTAAGGTGACAAAACAAATAAAAAAGCCCACTAGGATCAAGTTTAAGTTAATGACAATGCAACAAAACAAAGACTTTATCACTTCAATCTAACCATCATTGAACAGATGTTAGAAATATTTTAACTGTGCTTAGCCCCATGGAGTGATGAAGAGGTAACCTGGGCAGCAGCTCTCAGATGCTCCAATCTTGTTTCTTATGATTTCTAGGAAATGAAAAAAAASAGCAAATAGTCAAGCAAGTTCTGTATGTTCTGGAGCAACACATTTTATTTTAGTATGTTCTCTAGATGGTTCAGACACTGTGTGGTGGTGTAAGAAAACATTGTGACATCAGCACCAGTCTACATTTTTATCATGAACAAAACAATCTCAGGAATGGTGTCAGAAATATCGTCCTTATTCACCTGAGGCTTTAGCTCTGTTTCTCCCTTTGCTATTCAAATTTTAATCAGATGTTTCTGGCACTGCTGACATGATAAATATGCAGCATTTGAGGGAGAGGGAATATAAAACAGGGCTTGCACTGGCTAGGTCCATGCTTTATGTGTCAGTCTTTTTGAAAAAGGTTGCTATTACCCCAAGCTACATGTATGTGATGCTAAATGCAGATGCACATGGCCACTTTCTACAAAAACTTAAATGGGATAGTGCAGTATATTAATCATAACCCTAGTATCACTGTTCAGTCTAGGAGAAAAATCAGTGTTTACTTCTAGAGTTTCACATAAGGAATGGCAAAGGAATAGAGAGCATAGAGAGTACAGAAATGACAAACTGGGGTCTTGAATTTGGAATGCAAAAAAAAAATGACTCATCATGTGCTCATCATCAACCATTTTGTAGGCAACTTGCCATATGAGAGTTTCAACAAAGCATTAGAACAATTTTTTTCCCCCCTTTCAAGTATGACCAAGCGGATAAGCCAACATTTTTCATATTTTAAGTTGAAAGGGAAGGTGTTTCATTTCAGTCATGATCCTGCAGTATGCTTTCTACCTAGAATCACCCCTACAGTGGTGATGCGTCAGGAAGATGCTATCTTTGCCAAAGGTGGCTTTCCCTGTGGRCTCCCTGAGTCCAAACCTCAGTGGAGAGAAAAGAGAAAAAGTCTTGTCAGATGGCACCGAGATGTTGTTAGCTTTTATGAGTTCAATGCCTGCTAGAATATAGTCTTTTCGTAGTAGAATGCAGAGTTCACTTACAGGGTTTTCTTCTTACTTTCAGRGAGTAATTCAAATAGCTGAAAATCAATGATCCTGACTGCATTTTCTACATATTAATTTAGGATTGGAAAACTGTCTACCATGTATGTGCAACATATCTAARGAGTGAATGTGAAAATATGTCTGTGTTCTTATATCCAATCACATATACACACATTCTCCATCTATAGTAGATTTAGGTTTAATGGAGAAAACTATCAGTCCTGCGCACTTTTCATTGCTCCATGTAACTCTTTTCTCACTACCTATCAGTTTCTGTTGCCTCTTTCTCTATTGTTTATTTTCCAAAGATTCAGGGACAGCTTACTTCAAGGACAGAGTGTTTTATTTCTCTTGTGGGTACTTAACATCACTTTGAGAACAATTCTGGCTAGCAGTATTATGACTTTACCAGCAAACTGATTCATACAGATGGTTTATTGACTTTGTGTGCTATCTTTTCTTTTAAATCTGCCCTCGTTTCAGATCTATTCACAGCCAAAAAGGCTGTTTATCATAGTGTTGCAAATGAACATCAAGCACCAGGAAAATTTTGCATTCAGTCTTCAAAATATGAATAGATTGATGGCGAGGAAAGTTTGGTGTACTGTATAGCTTACTATAATAATAGAGAAGGTCTAGAAACTGAAAAGTGAGCTAMCTCACAGAAAACTGAGAGTTAGACTAGAAGAAAATTGGGATATTTTTCATTTAGAGTTTCCAATATATTATTTGTTCTTTGTGATCATCTGGAACTGAGAAAGTTGAGCGAGAATTGATTTTATAAGTGAATGGTCTGATAACAATGAGAAGACTAATAAATAAAAAAAAAAAGAAATTRCAGACAATCTTTTTAATGAACATCAAGGAATTGAGAATAATTATACTTCATAATATTAATTTCAGATGTCTCACATCTGAATGAACTTTTGATTATTTCTTTTGCCTCTGGATGCAAGATGCAATAGCCTTAGTAGGTCCACAACATTTCATAAAATGTTAATTTGTGAATCCTTGATAATGAGCTGCATATTTTTCTAGACTGTTCACTGAATTAGAGAGACCATGAGATTTTTTTTATCTTAAAAGACTAAAGAATGGTGGAGATACAATACTTAGCTAATAGAATAATTTACTATATCTGCATAATATTAGTGTCTAAATAGAATAGTTCACTATGTAGACATAATATTAGTATAATATTAGTATAATATTAGTATCTGCAGTAATTATACTGTTTGGGATTTGTCAACATCACAACTTCCAAAGTAAAGTCCAGAGTCTGTCAAAAATCAGTGGTAGCCTTTTTTCTCGTCTTCAGGAGCAATTTTATGTACATGTCTGATCTGCAAACCAATAAACAAGACTTACATAGCTGTGTATTTTTGTGGCAAAGAAAAGTTCAAAATGAACAGAAAGTTGATTTTTCTCACTACCCAGTGACAGTTGTTATTGAACTTGCAATTAAAATCTTTATAGATGTGCCTCACAGGTATAAGCTGTATTTGATAACAATTCTTTCTAGGAATAATTAATTAATGAATTTTAAAAAGCATCCAGAGGATGACATTTTCCACTGATAATGAGACTGTTACTCCTAAATCCTCCAAGGAACTTAGAGGATTTCACTTTTTTTTTTTTTTTTTTTTTTGGGTAACATGACTAAAGTGCTGTCTTTTTACTTGGATTTCTTACTATTCCTTACAGTTGTATAAGAGGAACCTGCACAATTTGTCATGAATGCCAACATCCTGAAGTCTTAGTATGGTTGCTGACTTCTTCAAAGAATCTGAATGATTTTTCAGATAACCAACCTTTAGGAGCCTCAGGTGGAAAGTTTTTTTTTGACATTACATCAGATTAATGAAGCTGAGAAGGTAACTACTGACAMTTTTGATGTTGCTGAAGCTCAGATATTGTACAGAGAACTAAATCATGTGGATTTACATTTGTCTTCCTTTATCATTTAGAACTTTTCAGTGCAAAGCCTACATATTAAAATTGTTCATATTAGTAGTATTAGTCCAAACAGTTTGGATTTCTATGTTTCAATTTTCCATGTGTTTTGTGTACAAGTGTGTTTGCACTCTAAAGATGCTTAAAGATGTCTTTGACAACACAATTCATTTATGCCCTTGCCTATAATCTCTCCTTCAATTTTCTGTGAGCAATTTGAATGTCAGTGTTAAAAAATGTACATATTCTATCAAAACTGCTTTCTTGCATTTATACAAACATTACTCCAATATCTTCTAAAAATGTGAATGTAAATGTGAACTTTATCCATATAAAATTGACATTTATTCCCAAACATACCTCAGCTTAACATTTGGTGATTTTAAAAAATTGCAGTTTTGGTGGGACACAGACATACRGATTGCGTAAGTACTAACTGATTAGATTCTGGACATCTGTAGAAAAATTCTGTATCAGAATTACTCCATTGGAGGTACACTGTTGAAAAGTGTAAAAGCTTTGCCTTATAGAATTTAACCATTTTTCCCAAACTTCCTTGTCTTGTGTCTGTATTAGTAGACACATTTCTGTACCTTTGAGAAGCTCACTGCTAGACTAGTCTGTATTTTAAATTTCTCTGAATGGAAAGTGAGTGTAGAGCTATTACCAAGAAGTAACTATTTCCCACCAAAATGTGTCTCCTGAACATCATCAAAATTGTCCAGGTAAAGCCCTAGATAATGCGCCATAACTATAAATTAGTGACTTTATATTGACTATAAAAAAATGAATTCCCTGAAAACTTTGTTGAGGAAATGCAGACTGCAAGAAAGAGGAATCAACCATTAAAACTTCTTAAGAATTTAATTAAATTCAGTGATAATAGGTATGTCTCTAGGTCCTCTAAAATGGAAGAAATATATTGACATACTTCTGTAAGATCTTTTGGAAAGATACTTTCAAATGCCTAAATTTTATACTCAAGAAAACAGTCGGCCAACACCTACTCAATTGGCAGCATATTCTGATTCATTACAGGTTCCTGCTTATTTTTTTTCAGCAACTGAATCTACATAAACCCTTTAAGAAATGGATTAAAAATCATCACTTACCAAAGCTGACAAAACACYTGATAATGTTCTTACCCTTCCTTAAGGTAGATCATATTCCTATTTTACCAGTTTTACAAATAGAATCTCTGCTTTTACGAAAGATTAAAATATCTTCTCTGAAAAATCTAAGAAAGATAATGTAATAAAGATTGGATTTTAAGGTTATTGAGGAACTAAGATGTTCCAAATATTTTTTTTTCCTTCTTTCCTTCTACTGTCAGATTAGATGGTCACTTTGTACAACTTCCTTCTTTATCCTCAGTCTGAGGACATATTTCAGAATGTGCAGAGGTGAATGGAGCATACAGTTTAGCTACTTACCGAAACAGGGAAACAGAAGTAGTGGTTGTGTGTCTTTCCAGTCCACAGTAACAATTTATGTTTTGGGCAGTAATAACTCTGTGAAATACTTTTTGTGTATGTTCCTTTTTAAGATTCATTTGCAGTAGAAAAAGTGATTACTCATGCTGTACAAAGAACATAAGAATCTGGTGATAGAAATCCTCTACCTCAGAATTTTCCTTGGTAGGCCAAGAAAGAGGGGGGTCTGGTGTATATCTTATTAATGTTAAAATAAGTTAACAGCTTGCTCAGACTCCAAGTGCTGAGTGCTTTTCATTCTGAACATAGAATGTAATGTGTCACTTGTAAAAGCAACTAATCTTGCTTATTTATTTCGTCCTTTGTAACCTGCATATACACCAGAGGTTTTAGACATCTTTAAAGCATGTATTCATATGAATTACTTTTGACTGAATGTTCTCCCCAACTGCCAGTGAATGCACAGTACAATACAACCACAAGCAGCACTTTCCCTGTGTTTGGTTTCCTTCTCTTTCTGAATGCTACTGGAATTCACCAGGAGTTGGGGACATGGAGTCTCTCTGCAAAATTATTCCAGAAATTTTCCACTAAAAAAGATATTTTGGTATTTCAGGAATAGGCACAGAATAGGCACATTCCCATACATATGCCAGCTCTGGTTTTGTGAGTGAAGAATATGGAAATACTGGTTTATATGTGTCAGGAAAAGCTGGGTTTGGGAATAAATATAGTGTTTTTCCATGGCATTAAAGCCACAGGTTATTTTTTATGCTGAGCTTTTTCTATGCTGCTAAGTATTGAGAACTACTACTTGGAGGTGTATATTAAGTCTTTGGTTTGGTTTGGTTTGATTGGTTTACTTTGATGCTTGCTCAAAACAAATTTGGTATTGCCCAGTTTGCCCACCTCATCCTGTTCATCTCTTTTTCCTTTACTCTGTTCTTTACCAGACCTGTGTAATAACACTCGAGTAACCCACTGCTGGTAAATTCTTTATGACAGCCAAACCTGCTTAAGTCACACCTCTAGCATTTTTCTATACTGTAAGAGCCCAGTGAAACAGATATTTTAAAGCCAGTGTAAGAATATCCAATATAGACAACAGAGATGGAGAGAGTAGTGTAGCTGAAGACTTTCAGAAGGAGGTCCTGTGAACTTAAATGTACGTGAAGGGGCTATCCCTGGACACTCCCAGAGCACCACTCCTTCCATGGCTGCACTGGAGACACTGTCTTCACAACTTTTGTTTTAGTAGGGACACAATATTAGGCATCCACCAGAGTACACGAGACAGACTGGATAAAGCTCATAGTTCTCATTGAATTTTGAGGCTGGAATCATTATTCAGAAGCAGAGACCATTCTGATTTATTTTAGTGGTTTACCTATGAGTTACCTCTTTCTGCGTCCTTTCACCAAATTTCATTGGCACTTTAGAGAAATCATGTCAGACGATCAATGACCCTCCTTTGGCAAAGACGGCACTCAGCAAAGAAGCTGTACTGATAAGCAATTTGTAGAGAAATGGCTGTTGGAACCAACAAAATTTCTTCACACAGGAAGGTTTGGCATAATCCAAGTTAAAAATAATCTGCTCCATAGAGAAATTCTGTCATTTCACATTAGGCTTTTATTCTCCTATTCTGCTTGAAGGWCTGTATAAAAGGGCACCTCACCTTTTAATTATTTACTCTAGAGTCTTCTTAATTCATATTTAATAGAAACACATAGTGCTTCAAAAAAAGGAATGAACTCTTTATCACARATTATAGAGACAATCCCTGTTGTAATTAATTTAAGAGAATGGTGTTCACTTGGCACGTACTGTAGTTATGCTTTAATTTTGAAGCTGATTTCCTTTTCAACTAACTTTGAAATTAACTAAGTATGTTTTATTAATATTAACCACATTATTTTATTATTGTTGCTATTATTATTGCATAGGTCTCATATTCCTCTAAAATGAAACATTTTTCTCGTGGCAAATACTCAGTTCACTCTCACATGAAGTGTTCATAAAACCATAGAGATGTTGGGGTGATTTATCTATGTTTTTCAAAACAGAAAATCAGTCAGCAGTCAGATGATAATCTACAGCTGACTACTATAAAAAAATATGTATTTATTTTATTAAACTACTTTTTAATATATTGGAGTAATAATGTAGAAGCAATCCTTATTATTTGAATTTTAATAGATGATTAATGGAATCACATTTYCATGTAATTAGCATGGGGCTAACATATTTTCTTCTACTGTTTCACATCCTAAAGTAGCTTTTATTCCTGGATCCTTTCTCTGTAGATCCTTTGTCTCTTTGATCTTGGTTATCCCAGATCCCTCCCCAAAGTAGGTCTAAAAGACTGCACCTATTCATCAAGTTTTTGCTCACTATTTCCATTGTGGATGGTTTGGGTTGGTCCCTTTGTATTCACAGAGATGTCCATTGGCTTGGCTTCTGTCTCTTCTCAACTCTCTTGGCAAGTCTAAACATTCCTCTTTATGCTTCTTATCAACAGAACAACAGGCCAGCCTTGTAGTTCTTGCTTTGTTCTCAATTAGTTATACAGCCTTTCATAGTCTATAATCATATTAAAATATATTATATATGTATACACGCTTATACAAATAAATGGAGATGACATGAGTAAAACTGAACAATGTTAAGAAAAGTGTATTCATCAAATGTAATCTGAAGATATAAAAATACACATTTATTCATAGTTAAAAAGAAAATTAAAGAATCTAATGCTTTAGACATATGAAATTGGCAAATTAGCAGAGTATTTTTACAAGGTTTGCTCAGGGGTTTCATCAGACACTTCCTTCACAGAATATGACTACACATTGACATTGGCAATGGAAAGCTGTGCTACTGATGTTTTGTTAAATCATATTTCAGAACTGTTAATATGTGCTTCACTGGCTGCTCTTCYACATACAGTTCAGAAAGTGGCATCTTTACTTGTACAGAAATTTCAGCCACACACACGCATGAATTATGATGATTGTAGTTTCTCAAAAACAACTAGAATTATTAAAGTAATTTATTAGATTTCTGTTTACAATACAATTCTGATCTTTTCAGAGGAAAGCTAAACTAACTGTGTATTCTTTGCTTAGGCAAACAGGGTCAACTATGCCTGCAATTTTTTGCCTAAAAAAAACAAAAAACAAAAAAAAAACAAAAAATTTTTTACTGACATTGCACACTGATGCAGAAGAAAACCATTAACCAGAAAGAAACAGTGTTAGCTTAAATGTCCTTTAAATTCTCTCCAGAGATACCTGTGTATTTTGGAGAAAAGCTAGATTTTAAACTACTTGATACTTTGACATCCTACACGGCAGACAAGAAACGTCTGAAGTAACAGCTGGTCAGGTTCACAACATTCAATAAAAATTGAATCTCAAGAAAATTCCTGTACCTAGATATGATATGAGTCTTTTTAACTGTTATTTCTTTCTGAAGCAATGCTGTTTGCTATATACATTTGTAACCGGGTAACACTTGTATATTACTATGCCTTAAATAATTATACTTCTGTAGTAAAATAAAAGAAAATGACAAAAAAAAAAAAGTTGTTATATGCTTCATGTACTCTTTTTTTCTCTACACTGTTTATGGTACCTTATTCCTTTAGTGTTTGTTGTTATATAGATCAGCTTGCTCAAATCTCTGGCAAAGTGAAATGTGTGACTGACTGCCTGACTAAAACAGGACATTTTGCACCATACTCAGAGATTGTTTATCAGCTGTTCACTGCCAGGCAGAACGGTCATTTCCTGTAAGTACCAGAGGTCTGTCTTGAGTCTGTTATTATTGAATAGTTTTGTTAATGACTTTGATCTCTCATTAGAAGTGATTTGTTAAATTTATGGATGATTCCCTGCCTCACAAGTGGAATGGCAGGATGAGAATTCAGAATGTCTGTCCTAAATTAGAGAGATGGTTTGCTATCAACAAAAATAAAGTAGCACAGACAAAAGCAAAGTGCTTCATGTAGGAAAGGAGAAATGGAATGCATAGATACAGAAGGGGATTGATTGTCTAGGCAGCATTACTGCAGAAAAGGATCTGGAAATAATAATGACCACAAATTGAATAAGAGTCAGGAATATAATACTGTTGTAAAAATACAAAAGCAAATACAAAAAAGCAAATACAAAAACCACAAAAAATTCAAATGTCAACCTAGGATATATTAACAGCAATGTAAGTTGTGGGAAGGAATCATTTCCACTTGAATTTAGCTGGCACCAGTGAGACTCTTCATAGACAACTCTCTCCATAGAATATTGCATCCACTTTGGGCACAGTACTTAGAAAGCAAGATCCAYATGCTGGAAATGGGCATACTAAGGCAATAATAAAAGAAAAATCAAATGAGAGAGATCAGGTTAGACAACCAAAAGACATTCAAAGCCTGGTAACTGTGGAAAGAAAAAAAGAAAAAGAGTTACTTGCTTAGTTTGACAAATGGAAAACTAATGGGGGTTATAACAAAAACAAAATGCTTTTTAGAGAAGAAATTGTTCTCAATTGTTCTCCAGTCACCAGAAAAAGTAATGCATTTTGGCTTTCCTGTGTTTAGGAAAAAATCCCTAAACCTGTGACTTGCAATGCAATTTTCAGGTCCTCTGATGAATGGATCACAAGGAAGTAGTCAGTAGGAATTTAGGAATACTGAGCTTGCCTCTGTGTAAAACTTTTGTGAGGCAGGAATATAAATAAGATAATTAATGAAGATCATTTAATAACATAGATGCATATTTCTGCTATGCACAAAATCAAAAATTCTAGAAAACAACAAAATTCCTTGATTGAAGGAGAGGAAGTTATGCTTAAGCAGGTCAACCTTATTAACACATTTAAAGGAGGATAAACAACCTGATTACAGAGCACATATACCTCCATGTAAAAACATATGGAGCTATTTACTGGAGATATTATATACAGGCTAACTCTCACCTCAGGAGCTTGCTTCTTAGAGGTCTGTCTCTCTCCAACCAGTATAAAAAGCTACACTGCTCCTGTAGATAATCAAGGCAGAAGTCTAGTGAATTGCTCCCAGGGAGGTCCTAGATGCACTCAGAGAGAGAAGCGTCACTGCAGTAAAGTTATGCTCGCTGGCTATAATCCTGAATGCCTCTTTAATTTAGCAGCTGACAGATGAAAGTTAAAGACAGACAAATTCAGAGTTTCAAGCAATGGCAGTGAAAAAGCTTTGGAAGAAGCTGTAATGGAAGTGACAGATCTCTTTCTCTTGCTATTTTAAAATTAAAACTAGATGCCTCCCTTGAAATTTCGCATTAGCCAGCATGGGACAGGAATCAGCCAAAGCACAGTTAATGATACGCTACAGGAATGAGTGATTGAAATGGCAGAGGTTATGACTTAAGAGGGTGATTTAATGGTTTAAACAATAGGAGCTAGGCATAGCTTTACATGAGCAATAAGAAATGTGTAATAACATCTTGCCTTACTATTCAAAATAAAAAACCCATAACTTCAAGTCTGCTTTTGGATTTACCTTTTTGCTTTCTTTCTAGGCCTGCAGCAGGAAAGAATAACTACATATTGCTAAGTAATTGTGGTGTTAAAGAGTGGTATGCTGTCATCACTAGGTAAGCACTGATGTTATTTAATTAGAATAATCTATGTTATGTCATCTCCTTAACCTCTATTTATTGTCCTTTATTTGACTAACTTTATTCATATCCCCTCATTTTTATTCTTACTGAATAACTAAGGCTTTATAATAGATCAGAATCATAATAGTATTTGCTGTGGCAACATAAAGGTAGTTTACTGAACTCCTAGGAGAATGGGATAATAGAAGAAAGCACAACAATCTGTAAGATCTGTTCTATCTTTCCTCACCCTCTGTCTACTTAAAAATCTTTTTGTCATATCTCATGTATGGATGTAGGGATTGAATTCCTGAAAGTGGTTTTCATCACGCACATTTCTAGAATCAGTTATATGTCTTGATGGACTTGCTTATTAAACAAGCCTGCAAGTGAATGGTTATACCTTTGACAAAAATGAAACGTAGCTTGGATCACAATATTAGGGCAGTCTTGCGCCTCATCACTTGCTCTATGCTACAAGATAAACTATGTATTCCCACATAGTGAATTTTATGGTGAAAAAGAGCCTGGTTTTATTCTGGGAAGTGAAGAGACTTCCTTTTTTAAATCAAAATGGCAATACTTGTGAGAGGAATGTGTTGAAATCTGCACTAGGAATATTCATGGTATGAAAAGATAAGGGAATGAGAAAAAAAAGTGCAAAAACCAGTTGTCAGCAAAATTTATATTCTAGAAAAGAAAATTTAGGATCTTGCTTATTTTTTCCATTGATTGGAACCTCATATAAGTGTAAAAAAAAATTTAATACTTGGAAACACAGTGAAAAAGGGACAATAGATTTACATCCCCTTTTTAATGGCAGTGATAAATTGTAAAATTATTCAAGACAGGCTTTAAATTTTGACTTGAAAGATATATATTCCCTTCATTGGTGCCCTAGTGTATTGAGTAAAGGAGCTTCTCAGACTGAGCAGCTTTTCTTAGCTTCTCTCAACCTATCCAAAGATATACATAAAAAGCAGTCTTTGGCAGCAAAAATGAGTACGCCTGTGTCCTCAAAACTTGTATTAAAACCTGCAGAAGTTGGGGGTATTCAGCMCTTTTTTTAAATTAAAGGATGTATTGAGATATCTGACTTGAGTTTACAAGCTTAAAAATGTTGCTGTGAATTACAGATTCAGGTTTTCCCTAAATTCTAAGAAGAGTTTGCCGTTATCTAATGTAAGAGCCGTTATGTTAAGAACTGCATTCATTTTTGCTAGCATTTGCTGAAAATATCTGTGACTAAAATCATCACTCAAGCACACAGGAGGCCACCYCTGGAGTACTGTGTGCAGTTCTGGGCTCCCCAGTACAAGAGGGATGTGGAGCTGCTAGAGAGAGTCCAGCACAGGGCTACCAAGATGATTAAGGGCCTGGAACATCTGCCCTATGAGGAAAGGCTGAGAGAGCTGGGCCTCTTCAGCCTTCAGAAGAGAAGACTGAGAGGGGACATGATCAGTGCGTATAAGTACCTCAAGGGAGAGAGTGAGGAGGAGGGGGCTGGCCTCTTCTCGGTGACGGCCAGTGACAGGAAATGGCCACAAATTGAGGCACCAAAAGTTCCACAGGAACTTAAGAAAGAATTTCTTCCCTGTGAGGGTGACAGAGCCCTGGAACAGGCTGCCCAGAGAGGTGGTGGAGTCTCCTTCTCTGGATATCTTCAAAACCCGCCTGGACATCACCCTGTGCCACATGCTCTAGGAGACCCTGCGTGTGCAGGGGGGTTGGACTASATGACCTCTAGAGGTCCCTTCCAACCTTAAGTATTCTGTGATTCTATGATTCTAAAGAAAATGTTACTTCWTTGATTAGAAACTTAAGCTTTGAGCAGATACCTAAACAGCTGTCCTCAATATAAGGGCATGAGTCATTCTTACTAAAAGTGACTGTCACTGTATTGTAGTTATACCTTTGTACCAAGTAGTGTCAGCTACTTGCATATAGCAGGGTAATGTCATTTGCTGGGATTCACTACTTACAAAGCAGGCACATGATGCACTGAATGAGATTCACATCATTTTAGGCTTCCACAGTCAGATGTCATCCCTTAGGCACCCTGGGGTTCCCTTACAGTTGGTTCCACAAATATGTCAGTTCATCTGACTTGCTTAAGATATCTGATTTACACTGTGATGAATCCCTACTCTTTCAAAGAAAGTAAAAGAAAAAAAACTCAAAAATGTCTGAAAAACTCAAAAACTCAAAGTTTTCCACTGAGTGGATTTTGTATTTGTGTCCTTCTCATTTTTTGGAGGAACTGGCAGTCCTCCCCTGACGGCTTTGTCTCTTATTCTTGTTTCCCACTGTTTATTTACTAGTTCTTGGTTTATTGAAGTCATCTGTCCTGATGTCTGTAGTTTTCCTCAGCTCTGCCTGCAGAATCACTTTTCATCTTCTCAGGAATGCTTCTGACAGAATATTAATACTAGTGTCAGTAAGAATGATAATGATCAGTATGGCAAATGAGCCTTGGTAATCTGTCAGGTTTGAGCTTTTGTGAATGTGGCACATCTCCCATAGATCTTTTTGATTTTTAGTTTTTTCCTTCACTTTTCAAGATAGGCCAGTTTGTTTCMTCCTAAGCATTTTGGGTATGATTACATAATCTTCAGGGTGCACAACTTCTCATCTTCCACCTCYTAGTAGCTGCTATTTCTTGTATCCTTCTCTGTCTGTGGCCCCTGCTATAAATATTCTCTTTCTTCATAGGATTTCACTGCATTTGTACCAAAGATCCAAGTTCTCATATGACACAACTGGATAACCGTGATTCCAATGGCTCAGAAAGAGCAATGAGAAAGTCAATATGTAGATAAGAAAGATATATTACAGATATTATAGTAGGACTGCATTGTTAGTAGCTCATGGATTCAAGAAGAAAATCATCAAGATGGGAAGGTGTCAAATTCTCATGGAGAATAATAGGGGCCTGGTCAGGCTATGGAATAGTGGGACAAATTATCARTGACATCAATCTTGACAGAGCACATAGAAAGTAACATCTCATGAGACACTGAAGATCTATTCCAGGGAGCTGCAGAGCTCTGCAGTGSCAGATCTTCTCCTCTTGATTGATGCCTGCCCATCCTGCAAAATAACACCTGGCTTACATATCAGAGTATTGCATAAACCTATGCTGAGCCTAACACCTTGTTAAATCCTACCTATTTTTTGCTATGTTAGTCAATAAATATTTTCTTTCTGCTTTTAAGTTGTGCATAGCCTGTTGCAGAGTTTCTTTTCATATAGCTGATAATGCCCACATAAACTGGCCTAAAATAGTGTCAGCAACACTGTTCTACTAAAACTACATGTGTGTTCTTGATTTCAACTCAAAAAACTGCTTTAAGGGGATACCCCATGCATCCACCTTCTCTACTGTTACTGCTTTTGCAAAGCTTTCCTGCGGCCTAGAGTCTTTCTCTTGCAAGTTTTTACATATATCTTATCAAAAGGGTCCTCATGATTATGTGTATTGCTCAAACCTAATGTTCTCTAAGTTAGAATAGCCTTAAATCCCAGTTCAGGTTTAGCTCACTCCACAGTAAGTCAAGAACAACTTCATCACAGGGGTTGAAARCACATGGGTATAAACGCCCTATGATTGAGGCATGTCTTGACAYTTCTTGAGGCATCAAGTAATCTCTATGTAAAAAAGAAATAAATTAGAGAAGAAAATAATGAAATKATATCAGCAATACTTCCTTCTGCTGCAGCTGAAAACTGTGATTAAACAAACCATGAATTAGTATAGATTTTATACTCTGGAATTATTATTTCCCCTGCCAAAAGTATTTAATTCACAGATTTTGTTTTTCATTGCTGTCAAATATATTCTTTTTTTTTTGTAAACTGTCATCCTGACAATTATGAAATCATTGTAGCATATTTCCTAATCTTAAACTTGACATCTTCCTTACATCTTCTTGAAGAATATTCARTATTGAATATGTCCCAGTTTGTGTTTTATCCATATGAAAATCTAGTATACCTTTTTAATTTGTCTAKTGAGAAGTCAGTGCTTTTGTGGAAGAAAAATTCTCAAAAATCTCTGTCAGTTCATCTGGCTTCTATGAGGGCTGAACGAATTTGAAGCTGAAGGCAAAAGAATAGTGTGCTCATCTATGGACTGATCATTTCATGGCCTGACTTCCATTGAGAACAGAAGAAATTCTGCTTGGTAGTTKTTATTGAATAATTTGTTATTTATTTGTTTACATTTTCAGCTGAGCTCTGGACGGCATTGCCCAGAGAGTCGTCATCTGTGGCACAAAATCTACTTATGGGAAGCCAGAAAATAGCAGTRTACCTTAGGGCTCAATACTCTGTCCAAATTGTTCATCTTTCTTATTCATCAGTGACCCAAATGACAGGGACAGAGTGCAACCTCAGCAAGTTTGCAATGGTACAACACTGTGAGGAGTGGCTGATACTCCAGAGGGCTGTGCTGCCATTCAGAGTGTCCTCCACAGTATGGAGAGATGGACAGACAGCAACCTTGTGAAGTTCAACAAACAGAATCCTGCAAGTAGGGAGGAATAACCTCATACACCAGGACATGATGTGGGCTGACCTGCTGGAAAGCATCTCTGAGGGGAAGGACACAGGGGTCCCGGTAYACAACAGCTGACCGTGGCCAAGAAGGTAAAAGGTATCCTGAGATGCATTGCCATCTGGTCAAGGGAGTTGATCCTTCGCCTGCAGTCAGCTCTGATGGCTGCAATAATTTATCAATAATTTTATCTCCTGCTGTGAAACCGATCACTTTCACTCCTTGTTGTATGGTTAAAGTATACTGAAGCTATAAGACTYGTTTGAAAGTCACAGAAAAAAATCTGTGTTGAAGGAAGACATATAATCTGAACAGAATATGTATGTATATGTCCTAGATTCAGCTGTAATGTAACCTCTCTGATTGTTATTGCAAAATAGGAAACAAACAAGAAGTGATTTTTATTTGTACACAAAGCATAATTGAGACACAGGATATTTCCTTCCTTTTACTTTTACAGTCCCCCTTCCCTGTCTGGACCCTGTGCTTCTCCATAATTGGTGAGACACCAGCACACTCCCTAGGGCAAATGTCAAGTACAGTCTGCATCATCCATCCAAGAGCTCCTGCACTCTGGAAAAGGTGCCTTCTAGTATGGTCTATGACAACATGTTAGTCAACTTGAACAATCTGATTTGATTTTAGTGGTGTTCATGTGACTCGGAAGTGCCTCACACAGGATAACTCAGATCTCATCCTGTCCCTGGAGAACACTTATATGTTCTCCACAACTATACTGCCCTTAGCTCACCTTGCCCAATGCATAAATCACCTTTTTTTTCTTTATTATTTTATTAAGAGTTCCTGTTGATATAATTTTCTTGCAAATATTCTGGTATAGAAAAGGAAAATGCTTCTAAAATGTTAATGGAAAAATTATTACCACCACTAGCAGAGTAGCAAAATGAAAAAAAGCAAGAGATTTTTTTTTTTTTTTGACTCACTTAATTTCAGGGAAGCAAAAGTATCACATTCCAGCTCTCTGTTTCCAGAAAGTTCTCTACTTACTCAGCAGTTAAAATGAAAAAAAATGTAAATTATACATTAAGATTTGCATTGTCTAAGCAGATAGTTCCTTAGATAACAAATAGCAAAATACTACATTGTATATTAGGAACAGTACAACAACAGTGAAGAGTAAATCCAAATCCACATTTATATATTGAAATATATGAGTTGTGTTGCAGAAGGGGACAATGTTAAAGAAAGGCAAGACAACAGAAATAGCAAAAATCTTTATGATTTGGTGTACAGTCTGGAAATTTAGAGGAATGTGATATCATTGTTAGAACACTGTCATCTGACTATAAACCACATTGATTCTTTACGTAAATACATTAAAGGAAGGTTTAATGATCTGTTGAATAGCATTTCAACTGGAAGAGCTTTTACAAAAAATGTGCTAAAATCTTAGGGACTTGATTTTAGAAGTTAGAACAAAGTCTAGACTCAGTGGCTGGGAATGGAACTGAGGCAAGTTCAAACTGGCAATAACAATTGGGCGTGTAATTAACCACTAGAACCACTTATTAAGGGATGTGGTACATTATCACAGGAAATCATTAAATTATCATGGCATAGGCTTTTAAAAGTCTAGATTTTAGCTCAGTTTCAAGTTGCTATCTTCAGCGAGTGAAATGTTGTTAATTTATGATTTTATGACAAAATCAGTTTAGACTATTCTAATGGGCCTTCTCGCTTTAAAATCTATGATACAGATGAAAAATGCAATCTTGAAAGAACATTTATAAGCAGTCAATGTTTTTTAAAACAATTCATACCTTTGGACAAGGTGTCTTGAGACAGTTTTTTTCATACTGTTATAAAAATGCATATTTAATTGCAAAGTTTTCTTACATAGGATATACAAAGTTTTTTTTTTGTTTTGGTGTTTTGTTGGTTGGTTGTTGGTTATGTTTTTTATTGATATCGTTAAACCAGTGCAGTGCTGGACATGCAAATACATCTCTCATATATATATATTTATATATAGTTTAGGTGTATGCTGTGTGACTTTAGCACCCCTTASCAGTCCTTTAGGAGACCCCAAGGAGTCTCTTCACTGCTTGCTCTAAGAATGGGATCCCCAAAGCCATAGCTCAGCATACAARCCACCCAGTAAGATGTGTCAGAGTGAAGAATAAGGTTTAAAATTGACCTTTTCAAGGAAATTAAAGCCTAACTGTGAGCTGCAGGGAATCACTTTCTTGGAGAGCAAAATCCATGAGCTTTCTACTGGAATTAAAATGTTTAATTTAAAATTACAGATGGAAATGGAGAAGGATGCCTGGTTTTCACTCATGAGAGTGAGGGTCTGCTCACTCTGAGAGTGAGGGTGGGTTCAAATCCCTTCCAAAGAGGAGCAGTCTGAACCTCAGCCTTTTACAGCCCAGGTGCTTTTCTCTTGCTTCTATTAAGGCTGTTTGTTCCCTAAGACATTCTTTTTTTCCTATGGAATGAACCCCTGGATATCATCCCAGGAATGAAAAATCAAAAGTTTTTCAGGCAATTGTGAAACGATGCAAGGGAAGCCAATTTCAGCCAACAGTTTAACATACTGAAAGAAAAATAATACAGAGTTAGGCAGCTGTATATCTGTATCTGTTTCTGGAGAAACAGACTTGCTTTTTTAAAAGTCCTGAAAGGAAGTGCAAGAAGGAATGCTTTAAGGTGACACAGTTCATGGGGTTGCTGTATCTAGCCAATGATGCTCACTAACCCTGTTATGCAGATTCCTAGCTACTCATGAAGCAGGTGATGAGGCAGTTCATTTACAGCCTAATGTTCTAAATTTTAAGATAAAAAGAAAAAGAAATTAAAAAAGAGGAAGAGAGAAAGAAATGGAGACTGCCAACTGTTGTGGAGGAGAAACTCCATCATGAACAGATGAACAGTCCACAGTGATAAAGACAGCTGGAGTGACTGATGAAAAACAACTTTTTAAAACATTAGTTATTAATTAGTTTTCATCTTTTCTTAGATCGTAAGAGATGTGAAACACTGAAAACACATCAGGGAGCTTATTTTAAATCCTAGGAAAGAGGAGCTCATATCACAGGTCATTTTGTACAGCTTGATAGGTGTAAGTTTTACATGATGTTGATGGTCACAGAACTATTCTTTCCTTTATAATCCAGCTATGGTGTTTGACAGCTGCATATGAGTGTCAGTAATTGCATTTGAGACAGCAATTATAAATGATAAATTGCTGAATTATATAATAGAAGAAGGCACAGATRCTAGAAAAAAAATCAAAAACAGAGAGAAAAAGCACATTTTAAATCAGATTTGTATATAATCAAATTTTAAAAATATTTAGAAGATTAGCAATACTTCCCTAATTAGAACTAAAGCCCTGTGTATATATTCAGGTTTCAGAGCTGCTCATTCTGTCACCACTCCCTGTAGATGACTGATGGAATAAGGTTAGGAGAATAAAAATCCAGCAGGTACCTAATTTCCCTGACTATTCAGTGTAACTGCAGCACCTGTTTTAAATGCCAGTCACCACTGCAAACCATGAACACATTTCAGGCTTATATTTGTCTTGTTTCCTCCTCTCTGAAAATTCATGCTTTGGCCTAATGCTTGCAAGTCACGGCATTTGTGCCAACTGCACAATAAGGCCCATTTCCAATTAACACCTATAAAACATATGCAAATTTTTTAAATACCACAAACTTCATGGTTCCATTTGGCACTCAGTTCTTGTTATGGGCATAAGGCATGAGACTTCACACATCATGACACAGAATAGTGCCAGTTATCCAAACCTCAGGTGATTACCCAATTATTCAGTTGACTCCTGTGTCAAATGTCTCTCTCCATCTTTCCAGCACAGTCATTCATGTGATACCAAAATAGCACAAATTTGCTTCTTATTAGGACTTCTTTGACAACAAGTCACTATGACAAATTTGGAGTACAGTGTTCAGTGCTGGGCTCCCCCAAACAAGAGAGACAAGGAGCTACTGAAGCAAGTCCAGAGAAGGCTACAGAGATGATGAAAGAATTGGAATATCTCTCCTATGAGAACCGTCCAAGAGAGCAAGGGCTATTCAGTCTAGAGAAGAGACTGAAGTGGGATCTGATCAATGTGCACAAGGAAGGAAGGAAGGAAGGAAGGAAGGTGTCAAGAAGATGGGACCAGACACTTCTCAGTGGTGCCAAATGAGAGGAAGAAAGGGAAAGAGCACAAACTGAAATACAAGTTCCATCTGAACATGAGATAAATTTTCTTTWCTGTGAGGATGACAGAGCCCTGGGACAGGTTCTTCAGAGAGGCTGCAGAGTCTTCCTTGGAGATCTTCAAAGCCCTTCTGGATGCCACCCTGTGCCATGTGCTATAGGCRACCCTTCTTCAGCAGCAGGTTGGACTAAATGATCTACAGATGTCCCTTCCGACCTCAACTATTCTGTAATTTTCCATCACCACACAGTAGACAAAATTTGTGGAGATGTTGTTGAGCTCTGTGCTCTGCTATTGGCCTCTATAGCCAATATGAAAGGATCAGGGAGAGGAGAACTGAATAACTCCTCTGCTCAGACAATGATGCTTTACAGGAATACACATTCTAAAACCCGTCATCCYTTCTATTCCAAAGTTATCATGTTAAAAACAAATTGAAAAATTGCATCATGCTGAGTGCTGGATTTCACTCCACTGAGCCAAAAAAGAAAGCATTATCTGTTCAGCAAGAACAGTAATGGTATGAGAAATTAAATCTTAACAGATAATGCAAGGAAACTTGACTACATTTTATTATGGATATGTGGCATTTCTGCTTGCCATTTTCTGTAGAAATGGGAAAAGATTGTGCAGATTCATTTATTCAGTAACAGACTTGGGAAAAAAAAAGATTGAAAAGATTTCACATTTTTAAGTATATGAAACATAGAAAGATCTTATCTTCATTGTTACTATATTTCACTAGAATTCCTCTCTGTGCAACTTGTCAGTACTCTAGTGATCTAACCTGCATTCTGAACCTGCCAATGAAAGAATTATGACATTATCAGTTGTACTTATCAAAAATAATTGCCTCTCTTGTAAATGTGAACAGATGAGAAAATGGCTTTTAAATGTTTTTAAAATGAACATTAACTTTACATTTATAAGGTAGAAAACATGAAAGTATTCAATCATACACTTGATTTTCAGCATTTCCTTGTAAGTTATACAGACTGAACCCTCTGAAATATATATATTATTTCTGAGTATAGATGCTAGTGTTCAAGTTCAGTTAAAAAAAAAAAAAAAGAAAAAAAGATTTCCTCAGAAAGTGTAAATATTTGTATTTTCAGTGTATGTTACTGAATTTCCCTGATTTCATAGGCAACAGATCACATCTGTTCACATCAGCATGTCCTTTTCTTTGCTGTTGTTACATGTATATCATGCATACATGTATACGTGTCTGGCAGGTATCAACAGACACTGCCAATACCATCAAATTTGTGGCCTGCTTTTTTTCTTTTTTTTTTTTTTGGACTAAAAAGCAATAGCTGTATTCTTGATCTAAATTGAAAGTAGTATGTTTAACATAAAAGGTGCAAGATAAAAAGAGGATGAAAGATTCTCCTGGAGGAGGGGATTAAAACAAAGCAAATTATAGACCGCGTTTGGATGTAATCTCAGCTAGAAACTGTGACTCTGCTAAATGCTTCTCAGTGCATTAGAGGTTGTAATAGCACTGCTTATTTGTCTGATGTCAACAAAAATATTAAGTCTGTGTTTCACACCTAAGTATATTCACAATATCCAGTCTACTTCAAAAGATCACTTAGCAATAGGTTCATGGTGAGGACAATAAATAGTAGCATGCTAGTTATGGGAAAAGGCAAGCAGACATGGTATGAGCCAGACATTTTAACTACTTTTCTTCATTAATAAAATCTGAGGAAAAATTAGCTAGAGGTTGTAGATATRCCCCATAGTTCAGAGCTCCTTTTTGCTGAAATTGTCAAAAATCAATGAAATCTAAATAGTTTAGACCAAATTGCCAAATTTCTTCTAAACAAACAACAAGTAGCCAAATCAATATCTATATGATAATTTGATCTGAATATATACAGTCCTATTCACTTGCAGTTTGTTAGCTTATATCATCACAAAAAATCTCAGGTATCAGACATATATATATGTCATAAGGTCATATATATATATGTCATAAAGTCATAACTCAAACCAATGAGCTGAAAAATCACTGACATATATTTACCAAGAATACAGAGAGTGACTGTGGAAAAAGTGCAGGGCTTGGAACTTGCCTTTCCACAGTGGAGACAGAAATAATTTCAGTTACATATTTTGACCTGAAGACCAAGATTATGATGGATGCAGAAATGAATTTCACATAATTCAAGCTCTGTGCTTTTAATTTATTTCAAAGTACACTGTGCTTATAAAAGCATTAGGTTTCTGGAAATTCTAGGAACTTAACATCTGTAAAGAAAGAGGGAAAAACGACCAGTCCTTTCAACAAAGGCTCTCATTTGCAGTTTAGAAAGAGTAGCGATATATGCAAAACTAGCTTTTGTAAGAGTAGAATCTTGTGTGGCTCCATCCCTCATACAGCTCCTTGTCTGCCCAATAAGTTATGGCATTTTGAGGAAATAACCRATTTATTAGGCATGCACGGCCAGTCCTGATTTGTTTGCACAGTATGTACTGCATGTCCTTGTCTGGTAAATTAGACCTGTCACTCATATTTGCTGTATCTGCCTTCGTTCTGCTGGTGGTTGTTCCCTGGCTGTGTGAGAACTGCCTGAAAATAACATTGGCTTTAAGAAGGCTATTGCTTCTTAAACTTAAACTTCTTAAACTTCTTAAATTGTAGAGTCTCCTAAAACTACAGGATCTTGTGCATGAATACAGACCATTTCTGAACTGACAGTATTACATGGAAATGGGGCAAATTTCACAAATGGAGATTAACATTCTGCTCTTAAAGCAGGAGGGAAGGGAAAAGGAGGAAACTACAGAATTTCTATTGAATAGCCTAAAGTCCCCACAGTGCTTGTGGGAGGAGGGAAAGGGAGTTACAGTTACTCCAGTAATTAGGAAAAAGCACTATCACAGCAACACTGCTGCTCTCTGTGATGGATGAAGAAGCAGTCCTTTTCCCAGCCTGGCCAAATCTGGCTTCTCATCAGAGGGAGACTGTGTTTAGTTGAGCTCTGTAATTCCAAAATGCCTATAAAAGGAAAAACATTTTACATTTCCCTGAGTCTTTGTGTGCAGAATAGCTATCCGTCTGTGGTAAGGGAAACAGGCACAGCATGCTGGAAGGGATTAAAAGGAGGGGGAAAACGGGTTGTTTTCTTTACTGTTGTCGCCTGAAGCAAGATATTCCTCTGATAGTGACTCCATCGCGATGTCAGATGCTGATGATTCATTTCATTTTTCAGGCCACCCCGTTTCATGGCTGCTAGGCCTCATGCAAAGGCCACAGCAGCAGAGAGTGCAACCGCTTGTCTTGGAAAAGGACTAAGAAATTGTTTATTCATCTGAAGGTTTGTGATGCATGATTATATCTATATTTATATTCTAAATGGAGGCAGAAAAATATTTCCCCCGAGGTGAAATTGGGAGTTGTGGAGGGTATGTCRTGAAATTGGCATGATATAATGGTGGGACAGATGTGTTTAGACAGGTCATTTTTGCTTTTGTGCTTTTTAATGTCTAGCTGATGATGCTGACTGAAAACAAGTGTCCATGTCCATGAGCAGCCGTGAATGTCAAATTACAGGCAGCCTGCAATTCTGCTGGACACACTTCAAGTGATTAAGCAAGGTATTGTATTTTATTAGAAATAATAATAAAAAAAAAAAGATGAGAGAGGAGAACTGATATCACATGGGTAACCCCCAAGGGTGTTCTTCCCACCAAATCCTATCACATCTTACCTTCATGTTGGCTCCAGTGATTGCTCTAAGATATGAAGCTTAAAGTAAAAAAAGAAAGTGTGCTAGAAATATGCAGAGCTTCTACAGGAGAGGGCTACACAGACACATATCTTGCCTTATGAGATGCCCATTTGGCAGCAGCCCTGCCTGTCAGAGCAGGAGCTGCTTAACTTGACTGCCTGCTCATTCCCCAAGGAGACTCTTCCCTTCCAGAAGAGGAGTGGTTGCTCTATGTTTAACTGAATATCAGTCAATCTAAGAAAGAAAACGTGTACACTGAGCAGAGYAGTAGCCTATAAAGCCGTGTTTCACAAATAAAAGACAGCAGGAGGACTTCCTCCAATATATAGCATTCTCCCCCCACCCTAATCATTCCTTTCTGAGGATAATGATGTTTATTTTTGAAGACATCTCTACCATTGCCCAGAAATAGCCCATATATGTGGAAATCTAGGGTTTGGTATGACAAAACAGCCTCTTTTGGTAAGGCTTATAAGGAAAAGTTGAGGGCATGTGKTTTTTCTCAGACAGAATGTCACTAGAATACATCCTTGCTTTAGTTGAACAAAATCATGCATTTTGAATGCTGCTGTGAGATTACAAAGTTATTAATCTGGTTGCTGGCAGGACTCTCAAGGACCGGTGTATACATTAAGAAAAAAAAATCAGATCCATATTATCAAACAAGTGATTACTTTTTTCTCTGCTGCAGTCATAATGTACTTAATGGATGGATGAAGTGCTGATCCCTTAGATGATAAGTAGCTTGCTCAAGGTAGGTCCTGTGAGAAACGAAGGTAAAAGCTATGCTTAGAAGCTGAGCATCGTGGTCACTGTGTCCTATTCTAATCCCCTGCCCTTTCTCTTTCTCATGACAAGGTCTAATTGTATATTAATAGTTTGTTTRAAGCAGGAAATTGATCATCTGCCTTTTCCCTCACCCTTCTGATGCCCTCAATATATTAGTATTAAGAAAGAAACAGTCTGTGCAGCCTCTAGGAACAGCAGGATTCAAACCTCTGTATCCTGTGTTTCTTTTTTCTCCAACAGTGTGTTCAACCATGACAGCAGAGAATTTTGGGGATCCATCTGAAATACTGATCCCTTTTGCAGGTCAACAGCTGTCCATCTATACAATAAATCTCTTTTCAAAGAGGGAAAGTACAAAGTAAAATTTTCACTAAGAGAGGACTGGATTGTGCAATGAATTTAAGACCTTTTTTTCAGGCATTGGTCTGGACATAATGAATTTGCCTCATCTGCAGGCTTTCACTGCCTTCCATTCAAAGAAATTTCAAGGCAGGGAGTKTGAGTTCAGTAAGGGTTCAGCTTATATTTCCATGAATTTTAGCATGAATAAATTCTGTAAGTCCATCTTTAAGTCTGCTGAGAATATTTAATGAAGAATATTTAATTAATACATTGTCAGGTGTCGTCACATGCAGCATTAATATTCCAGATCACTCTTCACACTCTGGACTTGCTTTGAAATAAAACCAGGTTTTAAAGTGAAACTGGTCATTTTATCTGTCAAGCCTGAACATAAAATCAAAGACATTTGATTCAAAACAGTGCCACATATAAAACATAACAAGTTATGAGGAAAGTCAGTCATAATGGGAGTTGTTTTCAGTTTTTAAACTGCATTTTGCTTAATTTAATGGTTTTACTTTTAATTAATGATGTACAATACTGAAACACATGTATCACAGAAATTCTTCCTGGTCTTATATTTCTCATCACAGGATTTTTTCAAAAATTTACATTTTTTTCCCACCAAGATAACATATTCTCCATAAAAAATAAATCATCTCAAGAAACAATTTGGAGAACAAGTCATCCATGTGAGCTGTCTAGAAGTAAAATAGAAGAAAATAAGACTGACGGGGAATTTGCTATGTTGCATTTTTTTTTTTTTTTTGGTAGAGAACTGTGTTATTAGCAGAACGAATACAGTTCACAAGGGTTGTCTGAACATCTTTTTAGTCATTAAATGAATCACTTGTCAAAAGAATACACTTCACAGCTTGCCAGTGAGTTGATACCAGTAATCAATTGATATCTAGCAACCAGCAAGATTCCCAAAATTTCAAAAATTCAAAAAAGATGTAAATTTCAATTACATTTTTATATCAAGGGGGCAGAGGAGTAACTGTTCTTAATCCTGGATGCAACTTTATCTAGTTCATTTTTCTTATCATTTTCTTTTTTTATTTAAGATTTCAGYAATTGCTAAATGTTATTTTACACACTGCTCTCTCTAGGTCTCTTGTTCAACAGCACGCACTGACACATATTGTTTCTGTTATATTGCAACAGGAGTTGGATAAAGTTTTATTTCCTCTTTAATATCTAGTGAGTTTCTTATGTGTCTAGTAAAACAGAAGGAATGGATCTGTTTTAGTAGATGAAATCTCAGTCTTGGTGTGAGGAGAGTGACAGCATTAAAGGCAGGAAAAAAAAAAAAAAGAGCAATGACTTTTAACAGCATTATGATGGATGATTTTTCTCCCTGGATCTGCCTCCTGCACTGAACTCTTTAGGAAGGGACAGCACTGGCATATGCTGCTCTTGCAAGTGATTTGTGGATGGATCATAGAATCATAGAATGGCTAGGGTTGGAAGGGACCTCYAGAGGTCATCTAGTCCAACCCCCCTGCACACGCAGGGTCTCCTAGARCATGTGGCACAGGGTGATGTCCAGGYGGGTTTTGAAGATCTCCAGAGAAGGAGACTCCACCACCTCTCTGGGCAGMCTSTTCCAGKRCTCTGTCACCCTCACTGSWAAGAAATTCTTTCTCAAGTTCCTRTGGAACTTTTGGTGCCTCAATTTGTGGCCRTTTCCYCTAGTTCTATCACTGGCCACCACTGAGAAGAGRCCAGCMCCMTCCTCCTCACTCCMWSTCTTGAGGTATTTATATACATTAATCAGGTCCCCTCTCAGYCTTCTCTTCTCCAGGCTGAASAGGCCCAGCTCTCTCAGCCTTTCCTCATAGGGCAGATGTTCCAGGCCCCTAATCATCTTTGTRGCCCTGYGCTKGACTCTCTCTAGCAGCTCCACATCCCTCYTGCACTGGGGAGCCCAGAACTGCACACAGTACTCGAGGTGTGGCCTCACCAGGGCTGAGTAGAGGGGCAGAATCACCTCCCTCGACCTGCTGGAGACGCTCTGCTTAATGCACCCCAGGATCCCATTGGCCCTCTTGGCCACAAGGGCACACTCCTGGGCACCCACCATGACGCCCAGGTCCCTCTCTGCAGAGCTGCTCTCCAGGAGGTCGGTCCCCAGCCTGTTGACRTGTCTGGGGTTATTCCTGYCCAGTTGCAGKACCCTKCACTTGTCCTTGTTGAACTTCATGAGGTTWCTCRYCRCCTAGTTGTCCAGTCTGTCYWGGTCCCTCTGGATGGCAGYGCAACCATCAGGGCTTTCAGCTACTCCTCCCAGTTTTGTATCGTCAGCAAACTTGCTGAGGGAGCACTCCATCCCTTCATCCAGGTTGTTAATGAATAAGTTGAACAGGATGGACCAAGGRGGACTGACCCCTGGGGGACACCACTAACCACAGGCCTCCAACCAGACTCTGCGCCACTGATTACCACCCTCTGAGCCCTGCCATGAAGCCAATTCCTAATCCACCTCACTTATCTAATCCACACTTTTGGAGCTTGCCCAGGAAGATCCTGTGAGGGATGTTTCTCGCTGTCTTGTCTTGTTTGCTAATCAAAAAGAAGGAAGAAAGAATGTGGATGCAGCGCTCAGGGCAGCGCCTCCCCTTGCAGTGCTGCTRCCAACCAAGGAGCAAAGCTGGTGTGAGCGATGGTGGAGCAGGAGGAGTGATGTCCAACTCCTCTCCCAGCTGGGGAGCTAAAATGTATGGCCATCTCTGCCTGTGCTCCCTCCCAGCAGGCCTGCTAGTGCCCTTTTCYTGCCACCTCCATTCTGATTCTACTAGGGACCCAGTGGAGGGCCAGCCCTGAGGGTCAGGATAGTGCTGTGGTTAGGAYTGTTGGGTAAGGACTGAGTAGGCACAGAGGATTAGCCAAAACTGACTAAAAGTGGTGACTTCTTTCAGGCACTGTCAGATGGTTCATGTAGCTCCTCGCTGGCAGGGGTGTCTGTGGGTTTAGGGAGTGGTGAAGACACCTGCAAGGATGCTACCAGCACCTGCATGTGCATGGTAGATTCCTGCAAGGTGTGCAAGCCAGCCTGGAGCTGGAGGGACATAGGACGGGCCAACATAGTCCATCCTTGTTCGGGTCTCWGAGACTGGCGCTGGGATCCAACCTCCAGTGTTCCTTATATGGCCTCAAATCTGCTCATGTGAGGGGTGAAGGACATTTTAATGTGCACTTTGGAGCCAGATTGGTAATATTATTTGGTATAAGCTGTCTGGTTTACTTACACTCTAGAGTTACTCTCTTGAGACAATATGCTACCTTTTGTCCTACCTGTTTAGAATTGAGCGCTATTTGGTCAAATATGGTAATATAGGAAATAAYGTTAGAGATCAGCACTGATAAATTGATGGCCCTCTGTTTACTCAGTCCACATAAAATAACTGCAGTTGTTTGGGATTTTTTCTAAGTTTCTATCATAATGAGACCAGCATTGGTCAATCTACTATCAAATATTCAGTTATGGAAAATATAGTTTTGAGAAATTGCCTTTAACTATTCATCTTCATCAAGCCTCTCTCTCCATAAGCCAACATTTTTTTTCTTTCCAATGAACTGCTGTATATCCATTATTCTCCATTTCTGCTTAAAAAAACCCCCAAACCCTCCTGTTTCCAAACTCTTTAATGCGATTTGACAAAACAACCTGACTGTTTAGAGAGTAAAGTTTTCACAATTTATGCTCTAGCATCTGCTGTGGGGAACAACGCACAAAATAAGTGGTCCGCTATCAGAAAAGCTTAGGCCTGCTTAGCACTCAAAGCTATTGATGACTTTCGAAATACAAACATACAAGTTTTCATCTGACACTTGCTCAGAATGCAAATTGATCCACATGAAACAAGACATGCCTTGAAGGCACTGACTGTATTTTTGCCCTATCAAAATATCTTAACAGAGAAATTAATGACAAATGAATGATGCTTGAAACAAAGGCCATACATAAAGCATGACTGATTTGTTGGCAGTCAGGTATTGTGAATTGTGTCAKATCTGTGCACTAGCAATTAATTTTTATAGTGCAATAGCATTTAAGATATAGTAGACTGACAAATATAACCACATTGTTGAAATCATTCTTCAGAAGACTAGTAAAGTACCCTATACATTTAAGCATTGTAGAACAACCTTTCCACACAAGATGAGAGATGCATTGTGTACAGTATGATGGTCATATTTTCTAACTTTTTTTTTTTACAGTTTAAGTCCCACTTATGTCATACAAATATAGAACTATTTTAAGTTCCTAGTCCACTGACTTAACATTTTTCAGAAAGGCAGAGACACTTTTCATGGAAGAGCTTCCCATTTAATTCCCTCGTGTCATCACTAACCTGTGTTTCAGCTCAGATTAGGGAGAAAATGGACCAATATCCAGTTCTAATATCTATCCACTGATTCACAGAAACTCCCACGCCTTTCTCATTGGCAAGTAGTATTCTTTCTTGCACCTACGTCTTTTTCTTTATTCCTGCTCTCCTCCTAATTCCTTCCTTTTGCAGTCCTTTAACTGCTTTCATTTGGTTTAGTACCTATATTATGAATTAATTCCTAATAATAACATCACGGTTATGACCTGCAAAGTTCCCACAACTATTTCACATTTTCCTTCTTCCATTTTCCTATCAAGTCCATCCAGTTGCACAGGTTATGTCCACAAATTGAAGCACCAAAAGTTCCACAGGRACTTGAGAAAGAACTTCTTAACAGTGAGGGTGACAGAGCACTGGAACAGGTTGCCCAGAGAGGTGGTGGAGTCTCCTTCTCTGGAGATCTTCAAAACCCGCTTGGACACCACCCTGTGCCACATGCTCTAGGAGACCCTGCATGTGCAGGGGGGTTGGACTAGATGACCTCTGGAAGTCTCTTTCARCCTTAAGCATTCTATGATTCTATTGGTTTTYTTGCTATATTTTAAGTTCTTTGCATCTGTGATAGGTCATAACACTTCAGAAAGCATTGCATGGTTTTATAATGTTGCATGAACGTGCTAATGTGAAATGCTGTCTTGCTATGTGAGAGGGAACTGAGTGCCGGATCCATTTTTTTTCCTCATTTGCACAGGCTGCCTATAGCCTAGTTGCTACCACACTACTCTGGAAAGCAGCTCCATGGACAGGGATTTGGGAGTTGTGGAYAACATGTTAACCATGAGTATGCAATGTGCCCTTGTGGCCAAGAAGGCCAGTGGGATCCTGACCTGCATCAAGAGGAGCATTGCTAGCACACTGAGGGAGGTATCCTCTCCCTCAGCCCTGGGGAGGCTTCACCTGGAGTACTGGGTGCAGTTCTGGGCTCCTCAGTACAAGAGGGACGTGGAGCTTCTAGAAGAGGGTCCAGGGTAGAGCAACAGAGATGATAAAGGGTCTGGAGCATCTGTCGTATGAGGAAAGACTAAGTGAGCTGGGCCTATTTAGCCTGGAGAAGAGAAGACTGAGAAGAGATCTGATCACTATGCATAAGCATCTGAGAGGAGAATGTAGGGAGAGTKTCACCCTCTGAACTGTGAGAGTGACAGAACCCTGGMACASSCTGYCYAGWGAGGYTGTGGAGTCTCCTTCTCTGGAGATCTTCCAAACCTGCCTGGATGCCACCCTRTGCCACGTACTCTGGGTGTTCTCTGCTTGAGTAAGGGATTGGACTAGATGATCTCTAGATGTCCCTTCCAACCTCAACCATTCYGTGATTCTATAATTCTATGATGTTCTAGGCTAATTGTGGATTAACTGGCAAATATACAGGATATTGTTGTAGTCCATATCAACTGCTTATGAGTTCCAGCACTCTATGTTTCAGTACAAATCTGACTGATGGGATATGAAGTTTTGGCTTATGTATAAAAGAAAATGACACCTTTGTCTTTGCTAAGGACCAGATCTACAACTTGGATTGRGCATAGTCTCATAACTCAGCATCTCTGTTGACATTCGAGAGATTAGAAACCTACATTATGCTTCTCATAAACACTGTCTTTCAGAATAGATGCTCCAGATAGAATTGTTGAAGAAGGGCTACAATAGTCTGGMTGACTTGTAACTAACATATCTGTCAAATAGCATACTTTTGGTATAAAATGCTTATATCCTATGGTTTAGAAATAGACTGTATTGCCACTCTAGTTATTCATATCATGAAATAAGGGTCAACACTCTAAGAAATCTATCCACATAAATGAATAATACCTACTTTAAGACAACTTAAGCTGAAAATGACCTTTAGGACAATCTTTTAGGACAGATATAGAACTGTACTGGTGACTGTATAGKATATAATATTATTTATTAAGGTTTTGTCTAGATTAGGAAAATAAGACATATTTCAAAACTGTTAGCTAATCTTCRTTGTTCCTCTTGATTCTTTAAAAACTGCTTAATAATGGGGTTAGTCCAGGACTGTATTAACTGTAATTAGGTAGTATTTATTTCCTCAGTCTGGACAGGTCTTTAGAACAAAGAAGATTAACAAGACTTTCCATGAGCACAGAATTACTGAAGCTTGTTTTCTACATATTTGTGTGCAGTGTTTGGCTTTTCAGTATCCCTCTGTTAGGCACTCAGAAATAACCTGTTCTGGGGCTGAGGATCCATGCAATCAATGACAGTCTTGAGACCTCCAGCTGCAGCCTTTCTCTCTGCAAAGGCATGTATAGTGCCCCTCTATGCAATCTTCTGTGCTCATGAAATTTTTAAGAATTATGTGACCTTTCCTGCTGTTTCAGATTTGTCTGAAGCTGTCCAGAAGTAATTAAAAARTGCAGACACAAAGGCAGCCACATGCATGTTCAAAAGGGATCACTGTCTAAAACTACACTTATTTAGAAAAGTATCTTAAATAGTCTAAACATTATTTGCAAACAACCACTCCAATAAGCAGACGCTCCACTTTATCTGAACAGTGCTCTTGTAATGAATAGTGCAACAGACACGATATAAGAGCTTCTGCTCAGGTAAGAAATGGCTGCGGGATCTATGGAAAATTGTTCAGAATTTTATGTCTTTTCTCATGCAATGCGGCAAACAACAGCAATAACCAGAAAAGATATACAATACATAGAATCAACCTCCCAAAACTGTCAGTTATACTTCAGCCAATGAACCCTAAACAAGAAAAATGAGACCTTTCACATTTCTGGAAGGATGGGTGCCTGAAAAGGCAGCAAGAAATAGAGCAGCTAAATTAGGTGGACTAAGCATTGGCTTTCCTTATTGCAGATATGCATCTGGCTGTGCATTTTTGATGAAATATTTTAGATTTTGTTTACATTTTCAGCTTCTTTGATTCAAAGAAGAAAAGGATTCTCTGTTAAAAATAAATAAATGTTAACTCCTCAAAATGACCACAAACTTCTCTCAAGAAAGCATTGTATGCWCTGTGCTTCTGCACAGAATGAGTGGAGCTGCAAAGGATAAGTAATTTTGAATCTCATGAGAAATACTATACATCTTGTATTTTTTTATGTGAAAAAAGTAATGATTTTAATAATTTCAAATTATTTGAGGAAGACAACATTTGCATTGTAAAATTTTATTTTTGTCAAATGTTCTCTCTATAAGTAACATTAGGTGAGGGGAATTGCTCTTTATGTGAGAGTGCAACTGGAATGTTGCGCTCATTGAGTTCTTCCTAGGGAGGTAGATGGTAAGCAGGTCAAGAATTTATGGGTAAAGATTGAGGATCAGTATGTTCTGGATGATTCTGATATGKGTATTGCTACAGAACTACCTAGTTAGGATGAGGAAGTAGATGACACTTTTYACAGGCAGCTGAAAGTAGCCTCAAAATCCTGATTTTCATGCATGACTTTACCCACTCTGATATCTGATAATCAAGAAGGGCTTCTTTAAATACACTGATAATAAAAGAAAAACTACAGAAAATGTAGGCTTGCTATTGGTCTGCTGCCATTCAAAGGAACCTCAACAGGCTGGAGAGATGGTTACATGGGAAATTCAACAAAGGAAATACAAAGCTCTGCATTTAGGGTGGGGGGGGGAAAATAATAATAATAATAATAATAATAATAATAATAATAATAATAATAATAACAATAACAACAACAACAACAACAACAACAACATACACAAGGACTGGGGACAGACCTGCTGGAAAGCAGCTCTGCAGAGAATGACCTGGAAGGCTTGGGGACAACAGTTGATTGTGAGCCTGCAATGTAGCCAAGAAGGACATTCTCTTATTCCAGGTTGCATTAGGCACAGCATTACCATCATGTGGAGGGAAGTGATGCTTCCCCTCTATTCAGCCCTAGTGAGGTTCCATCTGGAGTGCTGGATCCCATTCAGGGCTCCTCAGCAAAAAAACCCCATGGAACTACTGGAGCAAGTCCCACAAAGGACTGTGATGAGTAAAAGACTGAAACATCTCTCTCATGAGGAAAGGTTGGGACTATTTGGTAAGGAGAAGAGAATACTGATAGATGATCTTGCCAATGTGTATAAGTATYTGAAGGGAGAGTGTAAAGAGAATGGGATCAGATTCTTCTTAGAGGTGCCAAACTGTGGTACAAGAGCCAACAGRCACAAGGTGCAGCACAGGAAAGCTGTGTCTGAATATGAGGAAAAAGTTTTTCCCTGTAACTGTGACAGAGCACTGGAACAGGTTGCCTAGAGAGGTTGTGGAGTCTCCTTCCTGGGAGATACTCAAAAAACATGTGGACAGGGTTTTCAGCAATGCGTTCTAGGTGATGCTGCTTGAGCAGGGTAGTTGGGCTAGATGATTTCCAAAGGTCCCTTCCAATCGCAACCATTCTTTGATTCTGTCTTTCCAGGAAAACACTGATTATTACAGCTAGAGAAAGATCTAAGAAGGGACTGATTTCATCAAATTTTTGTTTAATACAAAGCAAAAGCAAAACAAAACAAAACAACAAAGTAATCTATTTAATGGACTAGGCATATTTAACATGACTAAAACTTATGTATCATCTTTATAGTATAATAGTGTTCGACTTTTAAAGTCTCGCTTTCTCCTTATTGTCCGACCTAATAAGACTTCTGCTGCTCACTGTATAACATGTTGAATAGAAAAGGGGAAAGGCACCCGTGTCAGAAGRGACTCACCCTTAAGATGCCACATCGTAGGACGTGGGAGCTAAAACTCTGTCAGTCTCAAAGGCAGAGGATGTTATCAAACCTGAGCGTTTTGCATTTTGGAGAGTCAATCTAGCAAATAGCAAAAAATCACAGGAACAGCACATCACCAGTGTTATTCTTAAATGGTTGGTTTTGTGCTGACTATGTGTCTGTAAAAAGGTAAAGTTTACTTACTTCTGAGTTTAGTAGACTGGACATCCAGACAGGGCTTGGTCATGAAAGAGTGGCTGGGTCAGGGCTAAAGAACTTTAGGGAATCTTATTGGAGAAAATAAGGATATCTGTGATGGTAGAGAAGCAAAATTCTGTATTACACATCTAAATTCCACTTCAGACATAGTTTAGGCAGCTTTGTGGATTTAACCCCATGCTTTTTTTTTTTCTATTCAACATCCATTTATGTTTACCTACCTTATAAATGTGTTAGGAAATCCAAATACATTGATATATAATAAGAAAATGTTAGTTCCAATATATTATACTATTATTTATTATATCTGTTGCAAAACCCACCCTTCCTGTGCACAAAAGTCCATCAGATTTTTTTGAAATACATATTTCTCCTTTCTATCAGTTCTGGGTGAGTACTTTAGACTAGTTCTAACAGTCCACTTTCCAGCTTGTTCAAAAATTACTTTATGCCATTCTTGAACCTTAATTTAGTAACCATAATCTTATATAGAGAGGATATTTTTCTTATGACATGAGAATGATGTATGTCATATTGATGCTTCAAGATTTTGTCTCCAGAGCTGAGGGAGGAGGTTTCCCACATTTTCTGAATTTGATTAGGGTTGGAACTCAGTGACAGTTTTGGCAGAGCTTCCTCTTCTCTTTATTCCTTATTTAGTAAATAAAACCTGCAGAATGTGGAGACATTGCTATCTCTTCTAAAATCATTGGCTTTGGTGTACTGAACTGGAAGTGAGATATACAGACCAAAGGAAACCTAGCAAAACAAAAGAGATTGCTTTTGGAAAGCAGCAAGTAATTTTTTCAACCAAGTAACTCTATCTGCAAGTTAATAACAGCATTAAAGATCTTCTGAAGCTTTGCAGAAAGCTTTACAAGCCATTTTGTTAAAAAATAATCTATTTTTCTAATCTTAGACTTTGTGTCTCCTTTAGAAAGATAGGACTGAGCAAACAGAAAGACAGGGCTGTATACATGCAGGGAATCTTTCTGGGGAAAAAAATGAGGTACTTTTAATACTAAGCAGAGGGTATGCAGGCTTAGGTCATTTCTGTATTGCCTGGCACAGCACAACATAGCTCATGAACCAGAAGCGCTCTAGCAGCTGTACTGCTCAGTTCCACAAGGGCTAATTTACCTGCCAGCTCAATGTCCCTACCTACATAGAGGATTACAACAGACACATAGCCACAGGTCTGTATCTGCTTTTATAAAAATAGATCTGTATAGGTACACAGAACTGTTGAAAAATAAAAGTTTTTCTAAGGAACTAATACTCATGTTCTTTTCTGAATTTATTACTGTCAGCATTCAGTAAAACAAACAGGKTTTTTTTTGAAAGTCCTTGTTCTCATTATGATTAAATGTAAAGTTAGCTGACCTTTTCAAACACTGTTTTTTAAGTTCCAGGAAATCTTTCACACTCAGTATGGAACTACCAACAGACACATATTTTTAGAAAAGACATGCACATTAATAGTCTCTAAAGCTCAGTTAAATTAAATATTTCTTCTAGCTTTATCCTTGGCACTTACTGGTGATCTGTGAATGGAATATACGCAGATATAATTTGAAAATATACTTCCATGGTTATGGCTCCTCTTATCACTGCTTTTTTGTCCTGCTGAGTTTTAGGCAAAGACTTGCTAACATGCCATCAAACAACAGGGCATATACAATTGCTGTGAAGTATTTTATTAGCAGGGATGCTAGTGTGGAAAGAGGTCCTTAATGTTTTATTCCTTAAACCTTATGTCGAGTATCTCTGCCTGTTGCAAACTAATTTGAAGGAACTCATAAAAGATTACTAAGATTACTCAGAAYATAGCTCATTGACAGTGTTTTTACCTCTTTTTTAGAAGCAGAAATGTGTTAGAACCCAGAAATTAAATATATCTGAAAACCAATGTTATGATAAATACACAGAAGTGCACATTATTTTTTCTAATGATACACAAATGACTATAATGCCATTTGTGCACTGCAAGTGGAGCAGCAAAACCCAATGCAGGCGTCAGGATGAGAAGTGGTATATGAATATATTTAGGCCAAGGACCACCAAGGACCAATGAACAGATCCATGAAAAAACAGGTCCTGGAACACRAATATTAGTTCCTTAGAACTATTTTTTAATAGTTCTGTATACTTATACAGATCTATTTTTACAAAATTAGTTTTAAATCAGATAGAAAAGAACACATCAACTGCTGTCTCAAAGCTCTTTTGAATAATCTATAGATTAGASTGGTCAGCAGTAAAAACTGTGAAGCAAAACTGTTTCAAATCCATTAGGAAGGATTTTAAGGAACAGCCTTAGCTCAGCCTTATTGAGCTGAAGGCCTGTAAGGCACTAACATTAAYTTTTTCATCAAATTGAAGGCCTGATTCCCTGCTTATGAATCAGCCTAATGCCCRAGAAGAATATTTAGATGGGGAATGACTCATTAAAAATCTCCAAGTACTGACTTCACTCACAAAGAAATATAAGTGCAAGCCAGAAAGCTCATTGACTGTCTTCATGTTTTAAAAATTAGGTCAGTGATCGCTGATAAAATGATTGTCATGAAATCKCAGGCTTTAACCTGTGACCTTTTGAATGGACTTCCTCCTCTTCAACCTATGAATATTAACCATGAAATATGGGCTAAATACCATTTGGTCAAAGGATAGAAGATGAGAAGAAGGATACCTTAAGTGTAAAGTATGCAGCTGTCAGTTTGCCTGGGGTTACTCTTAGCCAGTCTTTTTTTTTTTTTTTTTTTAACCTCTAGAAGGTACTGCTTTCTTTGTCCCTCAATGACTTTTTTTTCCCATCAGTGGCAAAACATATTTTAAAGAATTTCCTGCCTATGAATTCAACTCTCTTTGAATACTGTGAAACTCTGGCAGCAGTTATCTTGGGCTTAAACACTACTTTGGAAGAGTAAATATTTTGCTTTTGAAGAGCACTAGTTTGCACCAGTCTCAGAGAGATGGCAGAGCTTTCTGCTTTCCTTCCCCTTTTTTTTTTTTTAGACTCTTAAATTAGTTTATATAGTGCGTGTATTCCACATATTATCATAATATTTTATGCATTAAGAATGTAATAAAACATATGRCAGTTAGAGGCTATCCTCCTAAATCATTTGACATTTTCCTTAAGGATGTTTTTTAGGCATTAAAATARATAGTAGCAATGTTAAAATTAAAATGCTGCAATGAATCTGTACCTAAATGTATTTTGTGCTGTTTAAAACAACATATTTAATTTATGTGAATAAATACACCTAAAGATACTCAAGACTTTTAAGACTGTGAAACTGAAACTCTCAAATAACACTGCTTCCCCAAACAACTGACTCCGGTGGAAACAGATTCTCACTCTCTGCAATAGACATTGATTCTGGCTTTGTGAAAATCTTCAGAGCATAGGAATAGACCTTCCTTTCTGTTACACAAACATAAGATGTGGGGATCTATGGAAAGTCTTGACGCTTGTGTGAAAACATTTGTCTTCACCACTTAAGCCCCTAAATATTTACTTGTGTTTTGGGTAGGAGAGAATGAACATTATGGCTATCCTGTCTGCCTTGAATCTGTTTATTTGCTTGCTCTTAAAATATCTGCACTTTGCTACTRTTCAAATATATTATTCTGCTTTTGGATTCAATATAATATATCTAATCTTTATTGGTTTAGGTAAAAGCTGTCAAGATTAATGATTTGACTGCACATGTGCATATCTGTAWAAGTTAGTATCTACATCTTGTCTACGCTGCCTTTAAAGCATGCAGGAAGTAGAAGTAGTTAAATTACTTTGACTCCTTTTTAGGAAGAAATGAATCACCCCTTAAAAGGGCATCTTTCTCTCCAGTGTAGATAACTACACTGCCAGTGCTCAATTTTAGCAACTATTCTATGTAATATATGCATGACTGTTTTTCCATGCCATGGGGTACTGTGTCTTTTTTCCCTTTCAATGTAGGATTTTTTTCTTCTTTTCTCTGGCAAGAACCCTTTACTGTTCACAAGACTTGCCAAACAATTCAGTGTAACACATCTTGTAAAGTGGGGTCTTGTCGATATGAAAGCATTTTGCCCAGGGCAGACTGTTGTAAAACAATTCCAAACAAAACCTCAAGGCTCCTTAGAGCTGCCAACTACTTGAAATTTCAGGTTCCTAAGCGACAGAAATTATTCCAAGGCATTAAAGGCCTCAAGCGTTCACACAACAGAAGCCTTAGTAGCCTGGCAGTAGGTTGTTGGTAACTACCTTTTTATCTATCGGTTTCTCTCTCTTAGGGACATTAGAAGTTAATGACCTGACCCTAGACATTGGGATTTATATAAGATTTATTCTACTTTTCAAGGCTTCATCAAAGATTAGCTCAAAGATTAGCTCTACTTTCATAATCAGGCCTGGATCCTTTCAGGGTATCTTCTTGCACAATTCTGCATCTTAAGAGAAAGTGAACAGTTCTGCACCTTGATTTGTTTGAAGCCTGTTGCCAAGAACAGCTCTTCATTGATGGCAGGCAACTTGAYGAGCAGGCAGCCAGTGATTTAAGAGATTTAAAAAGATTTAAAAGTGCCATTATGTGCCAAGATTTAAAAATACTGCCCTGACAGCATTTCTGAAACAAATCATAGGCTAATAGGCTATAAATCAAAGCAAAAATGGATAAAGAAATCTTACATTTACTAATTATTGTATCATGGAGGGTGACTGGATAGAACAAAAAGAAAAATCAGTGGCATACTGTGAATCACTCCTTTGTGCTGTTTTAGACCTTTTTTTGTCATGTAATTAATATGATTAACTTTTCTATAGGACAAGAACAATTAGTATTGCTGATGGTAGCTAAAAGGAGACCCTGCATATGCAGAGGGGTTGGACTAGATGACCTCTAGAGGTCCCTTCCAACCTTAAGCATTCTGTGATTCTATGATTCTGATGGCAGTAGGTGAGCCTTTCCCCTCTAACATCAGGGGATTGGCATTTCTTGGTAACTGCTAATATGTTCATAAACTCATTTGGCTGGACAGCTCAGCATCACTGTAGCTCTAATCACTCATTCATAGCTGTGTATTTGTAGCTACAATTGACTAGAATTTTGAGCAATTGAGAGATAGTACCATAAAGCAGGGTCTTGAGCAAATATGTCGTTATTCAGAGCCATTTCTGTTTTCTGCATGTGCAAAAATGCTGGAAAACCGCATATAAAGTGATCCCCATAACAGTAATTTTTCTATAGTTTTAACACATCTTCCATTTTATATACATCTGTGATTTCTCCTCCAATTTTATAACTAGAGGTCATTTTCAGAAACTAGCCTGTCTATGCCGTGTCTTTGGAAAGCACAGATTTAACAACAGCAATATCATAAAAATCCTTTAAAAAAAAAAAAAGAGTAACGTAAAGTACACTGGCAGCCCTTCCAAACTATCCACCTGGTCAAAAGCCTAAATCTCTTTGACTGATGAATGTGTAACTTKTATTAATATTTAACCTTGGTGCATTAAAATAGTAAAAGCAAAGTGCAATTATGTACTTTCAAAATATTTTTCCACAGACAAACATGGTATATATAAAAATACCAGAATATAAGCATATAATCTTCATAATTATCTTATATTCARAAATTATTTACCTATGACATTTTTGCTTCTGTAAAGATCTAAAGAAAATCTCCAAGTMATTTTAATTTAGTTTTATTAAAACWTTTTTTTGCATTGTTTTTGTTTTGTAAAACTGAGCCTAATGGCTCMTTTTGAGGTCCACTTCTCCCTGAGTATGTCTCTGAATATAAACATAATTACATTAATACTTTTAGAAATCCCATRTTTATGTTAAGAATAAAATAGTTCATGCATGGACATTCATGTGGATTTTTTATAGTGTTTAAAACATTTAATGTGCATGTGAACTGATCTCTAAAATCCATATTATTTGAATATTAAGATTGCAAAATGTTATTAATTCAGTAATTTGCCCATARCATGTATATTTTTTGGTTTGATTTCAAGTAATGTTTTAGCACTAGCATTAGGATCATAAAATCACAGAATCATTATCATTGGAAAAGACCTTCAAGATCATTGAGTCCAACCATAAACTCTTCAACACCATACCTACTAAACCCTAAGTGCTTCATCTACACATTTCTTGAACATGTCCAGGGATAGTGAATCCATCACTGCCCTGGGCAGCCTCTTGCAATGCTTCACCACTCTTTCTGTGTAGAAATTCTTCTTGTCTAACCTGAACCTCYSTTGAGGCCATTTTCTCTTGACCTATCTGTCGTTATTCTGGAGAAAAGATCCAGCCCTACCTCACTAACTTTTTAACTTCCTCTCTACATACCCTAGCAAYTTCCTTGTACTCATTCCTGAGTTGTCTGCCCCTTCCAAAGGTGATAACTACTCTTACCACAGGTGGTAAACTCTCTTTCTTTCTCTCTCTTTTTTTTTGTTTGTTTGTTTGTAAGACTCTCCCCACAGAGTCTTAGTCCTATTTAGCCAGGCCAGCCTTCTTTCCCTCTGGCTGGTCTTTTGGCACAAGCTGAAAGCAAAACACACAGCATCCTCCAGTTCTGCAGTATTAGTAAACTGGGGGTTGTCATTAGAAGAGAGATGAGAAGGCACCAGGCTTCTTTAATAACGGGATAATCAGTCATTTGAGAACTATAATTATTTGCAAACCAACATTTCACCAAGCCCAGACACCAGGGAGGATGCAGAGCAGCCAGGGTCAAACACTGGCAAGGCCTGACTTCAGAACAGGTATTCAAAGCCAATTGATTTAATTTGATGAAGAAAAAGCTTCTCTGCTTAGTGGAGCATGTTTAGGTAAGAAGTATTCTGAAYATTTTGAACAAAAGAATCTTTGCTTAGTAATCCATTTACTCTGATTTAGGAACTATACTCCATTTCAGTGCCATGTTTGGTAACTGCATAAAAGTGATTTCCTGCCACTGATTTTGGCTTTCAGTTTGATAGTTTGGCAAGACGCATATTTTTTAAAAAGATTGATATAAATTAAAAATATTTTTAAACAGGTAGTGATATGCTGATTACTAAATTATGCATGCAGCTCTTCTCTGTTTTAAAAGTCAGTAGGTCTGCAAACATCTCAGCCTTCTCCAGTGACTGTCAATTTGCAGACATATTTTTCAAGGAAAGATAGCCTGTAATGTTGATCTGTAGCAGGAYCTGAAGTACAGTGAATCAATGTTTTTGCTCTCTGAAGGCACCAACGCAAGCATTCATGTAAGGCACATCAAAAGAAAGCAATACCTGGAAATCAGAAACAGTTCTTACTTTGCATGTTAACTGCAGACARAGAAAAGGACGCAGGCCAAAAACAAACAGCTGAATGTTTCAGGCTAAAACATTTTGTTTACTTGCTATTTAAAGGTCTGATAGAAGCATCAGTGAGTCAAGCAGCTGCCTTAACTCCACATACTCACTGAGTAAATTAGCACCTGCCTCACACTCAATAAAACAGACTTGTCCCTCCCAGGAGATTTGGAGACTTAGATTTGTGCAAATCTGCAATCCTTTATCTGGAAAGGATTCAACYGTACTAATTATCCATGACGAAATTTTAGGTTTCTGTACTCAGCAGTTATATAAAATCTATCTAAGAGAGTCTGGAACTGCACCTCCAGGATCTGTTTYTTAGGGCCTCCAGGTGCAAAGTCTGAATTCCTCAACATTAATCCTTTAAAATTTTGCCTCTTTGTCCTGTGAAACAGGCAGAAGAGAAAGCTAGTGACTCRCACCTATAGCAACTGCTCATGCCTAGAGATGCCCAAAGATGTCTGTCAGAGCCCAGAGTGCACCGAGAGGCTGTGCAGCATCTCTTCCTTTCCAGTTTGATTGCAGGCACTCAGGGCCAGCACTGGCACAGCACTGCTGTAATGTGGGTTGAAACTGCTGGGAAASAGCAAAGACTAAGCAAGCTTGGAGAAGAGAAGATAGACAGGGGATCTTATCAACATATACAAATACCCGAGGAGATAATGTAAAGAGGATGGGGCTAAACTCTTCTCAATGGTGGCCAACGACAGAACAAGGGATTATGGGTACAAATTGAAACACAGGAAGTTCCRTGTCCATGTGAGGAAGAACTTCTTTCCTGTGAGGGTGACAGAGCCCTGGGACAGGTTGCCCAGAGAGGYTGTGGAGTCTCCTTCTCTGGAGRTCTTCCAAACCCGCCTGGATGCCACCCTGTGCCATGTGCTCTACGTGTCTGTGCTGGAGCAGAGGAGTTGGATGAGATCTTGAGAGGTCCCATCCAACCTCAATCATTCTGTGATTCTGTGTGWTTCTGTGAAAGAGCCATGTGAAGAAGAGCCTTGTTACACAAAAAGTGAGGGGAACCCTCATTTGGGGCTTCTCCTAGGCTCAGGTCCCAGCCTGTGGCTGGGGACTTATGGAGGCTTTCAACTTTGTGCCTTGCACTTCAAGCCAAAGACTTGTCTTCCCAGCTTAACTTTGTACCTGCTTCATCTCTGTTGATTTGCCAGACGACAGGGTACACTTGGTTCGTTGCCATTACCAGACTGCTATGCTCCATCAGTTGGGGTATTGGGAACCTGGATCCTTGTTCATAGGTCTCTGCTTTGTCTGTCTTGCTGCCACTCACAGCCCCAAGCTCATCTTCCCTTGCAGAGCAGCTTGGCTCTTGTTGCTGCTTCCTGATACCTGGAAGCCAAGGTATCCATCCACATCATGGGGTTTGTGTGGTTATGCCTTCCAGACTGACATATTCCTAATGCTCAGGAGAGTCATCATCTGGGCAAGTGCCTTAACCATTGTGTTTTTCACAAACAAAAATAAATAACAATTAATAATAAATAAATAAATAAACAACAACAACAACAACAACAATAATAATAATAAAACCACAGAGTGAGTGTCAGATACTAATCTCCTCATTCACAGATGTGTCTTGATGGATGAATATGCAGGTAGAGAGAAGCTCTGAAATGCTTACCTCAGTCCTGCAAGTGACAGCTTCATTCTTCTCCTCTGCTCCCATGTTGTTTTTGTCTTATCTCTGAGCCTGGATGCTACTGTGAATCCCAGGAAAGGCCCCGGTTCTCTCATCCTAGGCCTCACAATTGTGGTTATTGCTGCAAATCGTACCCCCTCAAGCCCATGGCCTCATTTGTTAAATTGTTGTACAACTGTCACAACATCTAGGCAACCAAGACATAAAGAGCCAAAGAACTTCAGAACAGCTGAAATTTGGAGTGTCTTTTTATTAGCATGGCAGTACTAAATGCCATGCTGTAGTGGCAAGATCTATGCCCAAGAGGTAGTGAAGGCTGCTCTTCTCTTTTCTGTCTTTCACAGAGGTAGAAGACTGTTCACTGCAACATACTAGGGTGCAATTTAAAATAATACCTTAACACAAAGCAGGTCTTGGCAGAGATATTGCCATCACACTTATGACAGGTCACCACACAAACCTGTCATAACTGGAAGCAAGGACATTATGCATGCATYGTCAGCTTATATTTAAATCATTTTTTGTTAGCAGATCAAAGTGATAAAAAGAGCAAGAATATGACAAGAAAACAGATCCCATGTATAAAGAGTYGAAAGAAAATGTATAATTGGCCTTGGCTACTTGAGGGACAAGCAAYGCAACAGGGTACATAGCATTGAATACCCGCTGTGACCAAATCTGCACAGGCAAATCGATTTAATTTCACACATTTAAAGCTTACCACTCTTGCTGTAGTTAACAGAAAATCATATATGGMACAATTTGTAGTCAGCAGAATCTGAAATTACATAAAATAATTCCCTTTTCTAAATGCTATCAGCATATTTAGAGCATAAATATAACCTGGATTTACAGTGTAAATCTTAAGAGATAAATTGGGGAGGTTTTTTTAGATTGCTTTAATAACAGCTCCACTTTAGGTTTTATATGGATTGGCTGTGATTTCTTTTGGTGGGTGTTCTGTTTTAAGCATTTTTTTAATATGCTCCTTTTTCAGTCAGCACAGACTTAAGCTTGGAACAGAAAWATGAAGCCAATGTAGCATGAGGATTATATAAGATAAAAACATAACCTCTGTGCCATCATTGCCAAACCAGTCCYATCAAACTTCCCTTTCAACTGAAATCAGAGGAAAAAGTCTAGCATGATATAAAAAAACCACTGGTGTCTCTGGGAGACCCAGGATGAAGACACAGGTCTGTGCTCCTGAGACCTAGCTGACCCTTTTCAGCTCCTCCAGCAGTTATAATGAAAGTTCAGGGACCTAAATCTTAAGGAAAGTCTGAGAGTCAAAACAAAAGCAGAATGAATGCTTTTTGTGCATGCTTTAACAGGAAAATGTTAGCTAAAAAGACTGGTGACATTTTTACACACCATTCAGACTTTTATCTGCAACGAAGGCTGGTGGGTAACTCATGACCTCAAACATTGCAAAGGTATAAATAGCTTTTCATTGCTTTCCATATGGCAKCCTCACATCTCCCAAATAATTTAGCAAGAAGGTAGCAGCTCTAAAGAAGAAGGTCTTTGCAGTRCTTGGCAAGACAAGAACTCTAGGCTGGAGCCTGGAGTTTTGATTCGTTTCTGGAGTAGATACAAATGCTGCAATTCATATATAGCAAAAGCTTGGACTTCAGTTGCATCAGTAGTCTTGGGATCTATGTCACAACAAATCCCAGGTGCAATTATATTTCTTGCAGAAGTACATGCAAGGTGAACACATTTAAATATGTATAGTTCAGGGGTTCTACAATCAAAGCAGAGGGAAGATTCGAAGCATAATCTCAGCGCTTTTCTAAGATAAATTAGATGTTCATTGAGCTTCCTGAGAAAAAAATATCATTAAGAGATAATTAAATTAAGCTTAGCTCAGCTCCCTACTATTTGCAAACAACTCAGGCAAWGCAAATATGTACAAATGACTGTGCTGTTGCATGCTGCATTGAGTCTTGGCTTCATAAACTWCTCTTGCATTACCTTTTGCTCACTATACTGCAACTTATATCAACAACAGCGAAGCAGAACTAGACAAATAGARCATTTATTACAATACAAAGGAGATTCTTCTCGAATATTGTCTGAAAAGTTTGCAAGTACCAAATGTTTCTGCTAACAGAAGGACACAGGTCTTGTTTAAAGTAATATTCTGAAGTTGAATCTGCTTCTGTATAGTGAGTACTTAATGGGTTTTAATGAAAACTGAATGAAAAATAGAAGGCTTCCATCTCTCTGACATATTTCTACTGGCAGTGGTCATGTATATCCTGTAAATTAAAAATAACATGTTCTTTTCTGACATGTAATTAYTCATCTGACACATAAAATTAAGAGAAGAAATCAACATCCAACAAGTGGAAGCACCTAGCACTTGTACTGATTTCTGTCACTCCATGCTATGTATCCCAGTTGCTTTCACTGTCTGCTCAGTCATTACTACTGCTGGTTTAATTTAAATTAAATTTCAAAGTATTTGATACAAGTACTATGTGAAACAGATTCTACAGTCTGTAATTAACTGAATTCCCTTATGAATTATAGATCCGTTTTGACATAGGAATCCATCAGGCAGTTGAAGAAGACAGTATGTTTTTATGGCTTACTGGGTGCRTGTGCACAGCAACACTGTTGGTATTATAAAGCTTTGGTTGAAGTCAATGGCAATTATCCATTCTTTTTTTTTTTCTTTCCCCAAGTGAAATTAGCCTTAGGTCTAAAATGGAAATTATTTCATATTTTGAGATATGCTATTAAATTATGCTGTCTGGTCATTAGGGAGCAAGCCCACTAACTACTAACCTGCTGAAATATAGTCAGATTGAAGTCTGAAGGAAAAGAAAAAAGAAAAAAATGTGTCTTCCTTTTCAATGATGCATGGAGCATATTTTACCACAGAAATTTGAAATTTCTATACTTTCTTTTACTTATTAAATCTTATTTTAACTAGTGAAAAAAAAAAGAAAAAGAAAGGGAAAAAAAAGAAAAAAAACAGCACTTGCCGTTTCCCACCTTGCATAAGCCTAATGTCCATAAAAATGCCAACTGTGGTTGGTAAAAATTACAAAATCCTTCCTGTATGGCTTTCAGTTCTCAGTTTTATAAAAACTTCAACTGCCTGAGAAATAAGACATATCTTAGTAAAAATACTACCCAGTAATCATTCTGACTCCCACAGGTAAKTACTCCTGAGCACAGCAGTATATTTGGGCAAAAATAAAATAATTAAAAAATATTGAAGACCTTAGGCAATTTAGCAATGAAGAAAGAGAATATATAAAACTATTTTTCCAGTCCAGTCAAGCTTACTGATTTAAGTCCAATCTTTTGATYGATCATTCTTCCAGGCAAGGATTTTCAATCCTTAAGGAAAAAAACAGATATTTTGAAATCAGTATTTAAGCTCCCAGTGGAATATAAATTGTTTTAATAGGCACTGGACTTTTGTAAATATTATCAAATTTGTAGATTCTCACTTGTTGATCAGTTAATGGATTTCTGTGGGAAAACAAAAATATTTCTGTAGCTTTTATGGCTTATTTTGGTTTTACAGGGCTTGTGGGTTACATGTGTTTATAGGTCCAGAAAGCGATCTCTAAGAGAACATGCTGATCTCACACAGCTTTCAGTGAGACAGTTTGATCACCTACAGTGATGGTGCATGCCAAGTTGATAGGTAAGACAGGGTGGACTTTCTAAGACTTTCATTTGCTCCTCATTTGTCTCCCAGTACTTCTGTTCCTTCCTATCTAGTCAAGCATCTGCTGCTGGAATAAGCTCCAAAGCTTTAATAAATGTTTTTTTCATTATATCTAGAATTTTCCAGATTTTCTCTAATACTGATCCCCTCTGCTTGCCTGTTTGTATTCTGCCTCAGTACCTAATATCTTCTTGCTTCTTTTGTCTGCAACAGATTTCAAAATGCTTGGTCAAAATTATTATGAAAATTATAAATCCTGATATGTTACGATGATGAGTTTAAGAAAAGCTTTACCAGATATTAAGGAAAAAAAAATCAACATGAAATCTTCCAGAATTTTGCTTTATTGTATATATTTGACCCCCATCCAGTATTCTGGTCTTTCAGTACATATATGCCGCCGGAGCAGACCTAATGTAATCAGCTGATGATTATTATTAMCTTATCTTTATAACCTACTTGTCATTCTCCAAAATTCAAATGACAGTGGTGTGCTGCCTGTAGCCTGTACAGCTGTATGTCCATGGCTATCTAGGCAGGAATCTGGCCCGTCATATCTAATTATGTATTACACGCTAGTATTTCAGTGAAGAACAGTAAAAGATTTGGGAGCAGAGATTCCTTTTTTTTWAAAAAAAATAATAATAAATGTAATAAATGCAATGAAATTACACTATTTTGGACCTCCAGATATTCCTTAAATATATAATAATAATAAAAAAAAATTAATGTCAGAACATGTAATTCCAGGCATTTTGAAATGTTTTTCAAACAATATGGTTTTAACTGTTTTATAGGAAAAATTTTCTTTTGTAAATGGACAAATTTTACTTTATACTATATTTTTAAAAAGACAATTTTCTAGAATATCTAGAAGATGGAAATATTCATGGAAATATAATTATATAATAATAATGGAAATATTCAGCACAAAATACATAATATTCACTACAGAAAATATTCGATATCAAAACAAGTATCTTTTCTTCTTCATCTTCCCAGTTTGGTTATGAAAATAGAAAATCTCATGATTCACAGAGCTGCAGTTTCAGGAAAAAGATTTTTGCACATCTCTGCAGGAAACTAGTGTCACAACTTAAAGTGTTGATTATGTGGAAACTGTCCTTAAACTCTGTTTTCATCAGCTGATTCTTGCATCTGACCTATAAACACTGATTAGAAAAAAAAAGACCAAAGCGATATTACAAAGTATAACTCTCCATATTTAGATGTACTGACCAATCAATGATCTTTTTAACACAGAATTATTAATAACTCAATAGATGTTGTGATTGGTGTGTTCAATTAAGATTACTGAATATGCTTGGAATGTATACGGTGCCAAAAACTACATTCTTTGACATTATTACTGATTTGAATTACACTTATGAATTTAGACAGGCAGCAATCACCTATGCCCTTTTTAGGATACTGCCATGAATAAGGTGCATATGGTCTTCTGAATTTCTAAGGTTTGGAATTATGTTGTCTATAAAAAGCAATATGTTTAGGTTCCTTTAGTCAGGCTGAAATGGAAATTAATACATACTATGTAGTAAAACATATGCTCTGTGGTGGGTTCAGAATCTTGCTTTGAAACAAAGTTTAAAAAATCTTATTGAGAGATGAGTGTTTAACCAAACCAACTCCAGGATGAGACAAAGCATCTGTAAATAGCCTGTAGAAATAAAATCCACATATATAAACAGAAGTCCTATGTAATATTTTACACAAATACGTCATTGAAAAATAATTGTAGTGAAATGACTCATGACTGCTTGCATTTCATGATTTACTGATTGGTTCTTTTTGGACTCTATATTTGGATATGGCAGGCCTTTCATCTCCTTTGTCTTGTATCTTGAGGGTACAACCCAGTGCTTATTCTGAATATACCATATGATTAAACCTTTTTGATGTACAGTCAAAACACTGCATGGAAGATAATCTTTCTAGATTGTAGTAAGTCACTTTGCTGATGCATGTTGTGATTCAGAATTATATGTAAAAGATGTGAAACTGAGTGGGTGTGCATTAGGATTACAAGCATATAACACTTGTAATAAAGTCTCTCCTGCAAAGTTCAATACAACTTCAGAAATAGTCCAGAATTAGTTACCTTCACTATTTTCTTTTTTTTTTATAGAGATAGTATAATTTTARGAGAAATTAACATGGGGTGGAGATTTTCAGACATTATTTGCCTTCTCTAATTTTTATTCCCTCTGAAGTCTGGAGAAAAAAAAACAAACTAAAGTATTAGGGAGTACTAAATTATGAAGAATGAGTGTTTTTGAATATTGGTTCTCAAGTAATTTAAGAAGAAAATAGTACTTGTTTATTATACATTACAAGTAATTGTGACTAGAAAGCTTATATAAGGTAGTGTGGTTCATGTCAAAAAGGCATAAATCAATAAAATCAAGAGAATCTGATTATTTCTTGACAAAATCCATTTTTTTTAATTGTGTGTAAAACTGGAGATGCTGAGAACCACTTCAGTTAAGAATTTTAAGATGCATAAATGTTAAGTACGAGGGAAATGGACCTTTAGGTCTAGTGCTACTACAAGATTTTTATGTCATCTGTGAACAGATCTTCTGAGAGCAGGCTGCTGTGCTGATTACAGGGAAAGAGGTGGTGGGGAAAAAAATCACAGAACAGAGTTTCTATGAGCCTGAAAAAAACTGTTGTGCAATAAGAATGATCCCTAGAAGAAATGACTGTGGACATAATGTAGTCAAAAGAGGTCGGTTTATAATTCTAAGACTYAAATGAGCAATGCAAGGCAGAAATTAGATTGCAAATCTCTCATATTTATTCAAGTGCATGATGATATTTGCAGTAGAGTTTCTGCTATACAAATTGTTTCTCTGGGACTTGTATATGTTTCATTATTTAATCTGTGTGGGTTTTTTTTYCAAAATGACATTAACTTCTTTGTGCAGCTTAATGGCATTCCAAATTTGTTATGCCATTATAATGCATCACCTCTCAAATTGTGACCACTTCACTTCAGAACCTGGAAAAGCTGTGTTTTACTTGAGTGTTCTGGATAATGAGGGGTTGTGGGCCTACTGTATGGATGATCAAGAGAAACAGATGATATTTCATGTATTAGGAAAGCCTTGAAAATGATCTGGCAATTATTTTAAAGAAACCCCTGATTAAAATATGGTGAAATGAAGCAGTAATTTAATTTTTAATGTTTAGTTGGTATCCATGTTATTGAGGATGAGGGTAAAAATAAGTTGACTTAAAGATATGTTCCCTCTGGCTTTGAGAAAGRGTGACAGTTATATCATGAATTAGATTCTTCTGATCTTATGATATATATCATGGGCATAAGAGTTATCTGAATTTTATAAAAAGAACAGCAACATATTTAAAGTTGAAAGCCTGAAATCMTTATAATTTTAGATGCTTATACTCTATATACATTTAAATTTTGTCAAATATAGGCTCAGAAAATAAACTACTTTAGTTTCAATATTTTTCTAATAGACTAATCGTTCTATCTGAATCATGAATTGGCACAGTATTGAACCTTTCTGGGTACAAATACTGCAAAGGATGTTTGGACTCACAGAATCAAATACTTTACTGTGTAAGTTAAAGCTAACAAATCAACAATGATTTATCATTCTGCATTTCAGATTTGAATATATATGGTTATTTTTAAAGTTATGAATTTTCCATTTAATATAAAACCAATTTCTTTTATTCTAAAATAATTTCTAGGAAGAATTTCYTGGAAAGAGCTGGTAGATTATTTCTCTCTGATTAGGCTTGTGACCTGGATAGAGCAAAAACTCATTGTGCATTTTGTCTGCACATCATAAAAAAATCTAGTTCGTCTGCAACATTTCTAGACTTATTGTAAACTTTGTATTATTCTCCCMTCCCCAAGTCAAAGTGGGAAAATATGCTTCATATGCCTATCCAAGTGACTCCATGTTTATGCAATATGTCATATGACACAATGGACAACTATAAATAAATTTGTTTTGAAAGAACTCTGGATGAGGCTAAGGGTCAGATCCAAAAAAGGATTTATGTCCCTTAAGTAAGACTTAGGCAGAATTTGGGCAGTTATTAGAATCCTGAGAACTTCTGCTTACTTGAAATGCATAAAAACTACTTTATTGCCTATTTTTGAGCATTACAGTTCCCTAGATACCATAGCCTACTCCTAATGGCTATGCCATTAAGAGTTTAATTCACACTTCATCCACTGCTTTCTGCTTTGTATAAAGTCTCTGAGTTCTTCAAAATTCTTATTCTCTCCTGAAGAAAACACCTGTACCAGACAGTTATGTTCCTTTATCATAGAATCACAGAATCTTAAGGTTGGAAGGGACCTCTAGAGCTCATCTAGTCCACCCCCCTGCACACGCAGGGTCTCCTAGAGCATGTGGCACAGAGTGGTGTTCATGCGGGTTTTGAAGATCTCCAGAGAAGGAGATTCCACCACCTTTCTGGGCAGCCTGTTCCAGGGCTCTGTCACCCTCACTGGAAAGAAAATCTTTCTCAAGTTCCTGTGGAACTTTTGGTGCCTCAATTTGTGGCCATTTCCTCCAGTCCTATCACTGGCCACCACTGAGAAGAGGCCAGCCCCATCCTCCTCACTCCAAGTCTTGAAGTATTTGTATACATTAGTCAGGTCCCTTCTCAGTCTTCTCTTCTCCAGGCTGAAGAGGCCCAGCTCTCTCAGCCTTTGCTCATAGGGCAGATGTTCCAGGCCCTTAATCATCTTTGTAGCCCTGCGCTGGACTCTCTCTAGCAGCTCCACATCCCTCCTGCACTGGGGAGCCCAGAACTGCACGCAGCACTCGAGGTGCGGCCTCACCGGCCTCACCAGGGCTGAGTAGAGTGGCAGAATCACCTCCCTCGACCTGCTGGAGACGCTTTTCTTAAAGCACGCCAAGATCCCCTTGGCCTTCTTGGCCACGAGGGCACACTGCTGCCTCATGGTCAACCTGTCATCCACCATGATGCCCAGGTCCCTCTCTGCGGGGCTGCTCTCCAGGAGGTTGGTCCCCAGCCTGTAGGCATGTCTGGGGTTATTCCTCCCCAGGTGCAGGACCCTACACTTGC
>PTEX01000237.1:931783-1026313 GCA_003342815.1 Eudromia elegans | reverse complement strand
TCTCATTTCCCTAGGGTCTGGGACACTAAAGGGCTGCTCTTGAGATTTGTCAGCCCTATCTGGGCTCTGTAGTTCCTGGGGACCAGGCCTAGCAGAGAAGAGTAAGGCAAAGAAGGCATTTAGTAACTCTGCCTTCTCCACATCCTCCATTACCAACGCACCCTCCCCATTCAGCAACGGACTGACATTTTCTCYAGTCTTTCTCTTACTGCTGATGTATTTGTAAGAGCTTTGTGCCCTTATCTCTGGTACAGCTAGTATTTTTAAGTTGTGACACCATTTCAAATGAGAGTGAAGAAAGCGCTCCTGTGCCTCGTAGACTGCTGAAGTAAGGTGGAAAGAAAAGTGTAATAATAATACCTGAGATACCAGAGGAAGTCAAAGGTGTGTCCTCCTATTTTGTTTTCATATTAGAAGCAATCCTGACAATTCAGATTTCCCTAGGTTTTAAAGGAGTGACCCTTCATTCATTTGAAAAAGGAGTATGCKTCAAGTTCAACAAGAAAGCTCTATGTGTGAATACCAAGGAAAGGCATATGTCCTGAATATAACATATAGAGCAGGAAAAATTGTGGGATACTTCCCTCAATACTTCCCTTCTGGTTGTTTTTAAGTTAGTCCTCCAATGGTTCATAATTTTTGGGGAGCCAGTTCTAAAGCAGCCAGATCCTATTAACTGTAGAGAGCACCTGAGTGTCCATCTGGATGCTTCATCCTACTTTGGCAATCAAGAACCTTTTTTTTTTTTTTTTTTTTTTTTTTTTTTTGCGTTAGAAGAATCAGTATTTTGATTTTCAACTGCTCTTCTAATACAGGGTGTAATTGTAAATATTGATTCAGAGCTCTGTTTGGGTTAACCTAGTGTCTGTTCTTTAACATATAATGAGGGTTGTGAAAGTAGTGTGCTATTTCATTTACCATTAGTTAATCATTTTTCTTAGTGGCTTTTTCTTTTATCCCACTTTGCTGACCACAAAGTGTCACAAAGTGACACAAAGTGTCAGCAAAGTGTCTTTTCTCTATTGGATTTTAGTCAGCATGTAAATGCAAGAAATTTGCACTTTTTTTTTTTTTTACTTTTTAATCGTGATTGCTATTGTTCCAGTGTGTAAAAATCTTCAGAGATAAGGGTCAATAGATATGAAATGGCCACATCATTTCCTAAGGAGATAAATAGAAGCACAGGTATATCAAGGGGAATATTTTCAAATGAACTTCTCTGTTACATTTTTGTGCAGTTTGTCTGTCTAAAGCCTTTGACAATTAGAGCTATATGCCAGCTCACTTCAAATAGCTTCTTGTCATGCCATACACACAAAAAAAAAAGAAAAAAAAAGGAGAATATATCCTTGATTTCAGCATTTGCCTCCCTCTTCTATATCCTTGAATGAACGGAGTTCTTTCTAGCTTCCATATCTGTTTTCAAAGGTCTAACTCATTCATGAAAAGTATTCAAATGATATGAGAAGGCACTAGATGCATTTTGCATCATACAATCTTCATATATTTTACAGAAATTTAAATTTGCCATCTAGGCTAATAGCAACCATCTATGTCATATGCTCAAATTCTAGTCTGAACAACCCACATCTACCAATGCTACTTAATGTGAGAAACCAAAGTTTTACCTAGTTATGAATGTATTTTTGTGTCTATCTAGCCTAAAAACTTTTTTTTAAACCATTTCAAAGCAACAATTMGATGATGCTTTTGCTGTTGAAGGTACATAATTCATTACTTCTATTTCCTTYCTTCTTTTCTTCCATTGCTGTTTTCTATAAATATTACAATAAATAAATCCGCAAAGACTTTTAAAGCATTTCACTATTTGTTATGTATTTAGCCTGGCCAACATCTGAATGGCAAGTAACATTTCTCAAAGTAGTAGAGATACATASCTGTACAGAAGAATGTGAAAAATGTAAATCAACCATTTGAATTGCCTCTTAGGTGTAGGTGCCCTTTCCTGGTGCTGTTGTGCTAAATAGTGAAGTCAAAGAGATGAAAGAATTAAGTCTTGTTTGATAATAAAGCATAAATGCAAATCTCATTCACAAAGCAAGTTCTCATAACAAGTTGCTAACAAGCCTAACAGTCCATGCCTGGGGCCTTGCAAAGTGAGCTTGTAGGTTATATTAATTTAGTGTGCTTGTTTCTACATTCTCTGCTTTAAGTCTCTGTGCAGTCTCTGCACAGTTGTATTAATGGTGAATATTTCCTTATCATTGCTCAGACTTGTGTTCTGCTCTGCTGTTTCCTGCACCTGCCCTTCTTCATGCTGGATAACAGAGGACAGATAAAATGGAGAAAGTGGTTGTTATTCCCAAAATACAGGAAAGATTGTTCCTCAGTAGTGGGTACCAGGTAGGCTTAGACTACAGAAATGTACTGAATTCTCACCTTCCCACATTGTCTGAATGCTGTATGGGTAATACTAGTGGAAATACTATGGAAAAGAGGAGAGAGACCTGCAGCTTTCACAAATATAGCTAATGTATATTCAAGCACTCATGAATGTACTTTTTTGCCTTTTTTGTTTGTTTTCTTTCTGTTTATCTGGAAAATCTCTTTGGGCAAAATACAAGGACTTGAAGTTGGAGGTTTGAGATATCCCGTAGTCTAGTCAGATCTGAGATGTATGTAGGCAAATAAGCTCTGCAGTTCAAGCAGAAAAACTTAACAATGAGAAGAAGCATTTAGAAGCTGACAAGTTGGTTCATAGGTATGAAGAAGAAGGACATTAGGGTGTGATAAACTAATGATGATTCACATCTACTTGTCAGCTGGACAATCAGTTCTTTCCCTATTGTCTGAAAGCAAATTACTTCCATACCATAAACAGATTTTTTTGAGAATATGTCCAGGTACAGTGAGTGGGCTTTCAAGATCAACCGGAAGAATCTTATAAAGGTGAACTATAAAGAGCTAATGTATATATATATATATATATATATATATAAATTTGATCAACAAGAAACAAGCTTTTTCCCAGCAATATAACCTTGAGCCATCTTTTTCCTGTAAAGGAGGGTCATTGTTCACTTCTATGAGATATCTTTGGGTAACTGTGTCTTTGTAGGATGTTAAACCTACCCTGAGAGAGTTTACTTAGAGACTACATTCTGCCTCTTTAGTTAAAAGCAAACAGAATAGCTATTCCAACTTCACTTGCACAGTAAGGGGTACCAGTTGCAATGTTTGAATGGTTCTTTTTWAATCAAATATGACATTTTGGTTTGATGTATAATTTATTTGCATGGCTTAGAAAGATGTGTTCTACTATAGCTCAAGTAAAACTTAATAAGAAAGAAAGAGTATACAGCTCAAAATTCCTTTTTTTTTTTTCTCAAAAAAGTAGGTGGACTGGAAAAAAAAAATATATATAAAGTGAAATGTTGCATTTTTATCAGTATATATAAATCACTTGCTTAAAATAATTTTTATAAACCTAAGTGGAAGTCTACATAGGAAACTCTTGTCAAATAAGAAATCAGAAGACTGTTAAAGGTTTTACGTACAATATTCATATACATTTAAAAATAGTTTGAAATGCATAATAGAGGAAAATACAGTGCAGTCATCTTAATAAATGTTTTGATGTAAGTTCTACATCATTACTCTGCAAAGTAGAAAATACTAAATAATGAATTTGACAGTAAATCACAACCCTAAATTCCCCATCTAAAGTCAAAGAATATAAAAGAATTGAAAGAATAAATGCTGTCGAATATAAAATGAAGAATAAGATCTGTTATAATTCTTTGTATAAGAGCTTCAATCCATAGAGAATAAAGTGAAATCTGTTCTAAAAGTAAGATATATATTTAACTTAGTAGTCACAGAGACCAAGCTCTTTTCTTGTACCTCAAGTATAAGAGGAGGGAGTGAGGAGGATGGTGCTGGCCTCTTTTCAGTGGTGGTTGGTGACAGGACTAGAGGAAATGGCCACAAACAGAAGCATCAGAAGATYCACAGGAACTTCAGGAAAAAAATTCTTAACAGTGAGGGTGACGGAGCCCTGGAACAGGCTCCCCAGAGAGGCTGTGGAGTCTCCTTCTCTGCAGATCTTCCAAACCCGCCTGGATGCCACCCTGTGCCACATGCTCTGGGTGTCCCTGCTGGAACAGGGGGGTTGGACTAGATGATCTCTAGAGGTCCCTTCCAACCTCAACCATTCTGTGATTCTGTGAATCTACCTATATATATATGTATGTATTTTTAAAGGAGATTCCCGTTGTGTCCTGATTCATAGAAATACTTAACACTGTTGAAACATCAGACTGGAAAAGATGCTTAATTAATCTAAGCATTTGATAAATATTTTTCTCTGAACATATTTAACATGATTTATTTGAAATTTTTAAAAATGTTACCAGTAAAATTAAAGCAAGGAACCATGACAAATATATATATATGTATAAATATATATGTATATGATTAGTTCTTATTATTTTAAAGAATGAAGCAGTTTTTGATTCTTCATGGACAAACTTTTTCTACTTCTCCATATTGCAAATTCCTTGTTATATAAAACAAATAGTCTAGATACTTCAGTAAAAGAAAAGATTGGAGACTCCCTCTTGTCCTGATAGTGGATGTAATTTATGCATTTTTAAGCCTTAGAAGTTAGGTTAATGGCATAGAAACCTGTGCTCTGGTATTGCCTCAAGTGAAGACCTCAATTAGATCATGTTCCAATCTGTGGCTCAGTTTCCCCTCTCATTCCTTTTCTTCTCCCCTTGGAAAAATCTTCAAGACAGACCTTGTGCATGGAGAGAGTTTRATCTGTTGAGACGTATGTTCAATTGAGTATGGCTTACACAGACAGAATCATAATTTGAATATTTTTACTAGGGTGTTTCTTTCTATTACTCCTATTGTTTCACCTATCTTTTGCTTATTCCCTGAAATTGGTATGCTTAGAAGAAGAAACTAGAGACATGAGAGAGAGATGGCTATTAACACYATAACTCTATTCAGCATGGAAAAAATGGTGTGACTTTTCTGAAATGAACCTTTTCTAATTGCTTGTCATTACTTATGAGACATCCAGAGCCCAAAGGTGTAAGAGATTTGGAAAGGCGTTGTGTTAATAGGCCAGAGAATTCAAGATAAATGCTGGTAAGTCGTGAAGACCAATTAAAAATACCTTTCAACTCTGTCACTGCAAAATATCTGAAAGAGGAAAAGCTCATATAGGCAAACCTGTGGGCCATGGGTTTTCTATCTGGATTTTCTTGTTCTTGCTGCCATTAAACTAGTGGGAAGGGATAAATGACATAATAGTCTTACAAACAGATATATTTGTCACCTTGCATGGGAGTGAATTAGCAATTAACACAAACCAGCCAAGCAAAATCCCAAGACAAAAAGGCTGGGAGTGTGTTCTTGACTTTCTGCAGTCTGTGTCTCATGTGCAGCACGAGAGGGATTTCTCAGTCTTGCAGAAATATCATCCACAGCTCTGGATTATCACTATTGCCACAGGCTGTTCCGTGTGAGAGGAAGGGAGGTATCTGTGTGTGTGTGTGCGCATGTGGCAGGGAGTGGTGATGGGGTACGGCGGGGAAGAAAGCTCCAGGATACAAAGGAAAACAGAAAATCTATCAGTTAAACAGTTGTTCTGAAAAGAAGGCAAGGGGAATTTAATATTCTCTTCGTTTATCCTCCATTTCTCAAAGAAACTGTTATTCTGGGAATCTCTCCATCTTTTCTGCTATTGGATGCCTGAGACCGTTTAAAGACAAGACATTCCTAAAGTATGTGTTTGCTTAGCTGGATCATGAATGGGCAAAGTGTTGCAAGGACAGCCCATATAAACTGCAAACTTTTCAAAWTGGGTTGGTAGAAATTAATATAAGGTCAGGTGAAGATCACGTCCACCTATGCATTCCAAAATGATTACTARAATATATTGTTGGAAACAGATTCTCTTCTTTTTTCCTTCTTTCCCTTCCCTTATGCCATTTGTCCTTTTCTATTAATTTTGGTAGATTCTTTTATTTTCATCTTTGTTTAGAGCTTCATTAATAACAGTTTATTTTATATATCTTAAACTCCCTTGTCTGAAAGCATAGGAGTACTGTGAAGTATATTAAATGTTTATTTTCAATTGCCATTGCTTCCAAATGAAATTGCTGAAATTTTGCAAAATTATTACAGGTCTGGTACTTAATTTGATTTTGCCAAGGAAGCTGTAAAAATATATTGTATTATTATGGTGTGTATTTTTTATTATAATTTGGGAATTATAATATTTTCTGAGTTGTAGAATTATTGGACTAGTGGGAATATGAGTAGTACAGTCTGACCATGCAAGATATGCCTAAACCATACAGAAAATTGTCTAAACACTCGAGATTTCCCCAACTCCCTAGCGAACTATTCTCATACTGTGCTATCCATAGAACATTTTTTTATACTGTAACATCACATTCTTCTGACTAATTTAAAATCTATTCATAAATATTGGACCCCACGCATCTATTTTTTTTTTTTTTCTGAGTAGGGAGCTTTAATAGAACAGAAATTATGTCACAATGCCAGTCTTAGCAGAATGTACTGTACCACCCAGACTTTCATGTAGGAGCCAAAGAAACATCAGAGGCAGAGCAGGTCTTAAAATCAATCCATCTTATGTTAAAGTTCATTTGACAAAGATTTTGTTAGTGATTTGTAATCACCAACTTTACTTGGGAGTGACAAATCACTTAACACACCTAAAATTAAGCCACTTCCATTGATGTATGGAAAGAAATCCATAATTATACATGATCCAATTGAAAGTGTTAACTAAAGCACATATTTAAATACATTGCATCTGTATTGTATTCTCTGAGGTTTCTGGATAGCACAAATGTCACTGAGAAGTAGGACATCTCATATGTGTATTACTCAATCCTTTTAATGGAAATATTTCACTGAATAGACTATTTAAGAACAAGTTAGCATATTTTGAATAGCTTGGAAATCCTAAATTATAAATATTTTGTTTCCCGATATAACAATATATTTTTGACATGTGTACTGATGATTCTTTCCAGTTCTTATAACTGAAAAAAGTTTGTGACACTCTTCCTCTCTGCTTTCTTCATTCTTCATATTCAGATAAATGCACTTGCACTTTATTTTCATAGAAGTCTTCCAGTGGAATAGAGAATTAATAATATAATCCAGAAAGTACATTCGGTCTCCCAACTGATTGTTTGATTTTTATCTAAATGTAAGCCTTCCACACAATGTCTTCACCTCGTGTTTCTTTACAGTTTTAATATGTATTGTTCTAAATAAATGCTAGAAGAAATCCCAGTACAGAGCTTTGAAAGAGAATCACAAACCAAAGAAAGTACTGAAAATTTATTACAAAGTGTGTCTTACCTGGTGTGTGCTTGAACCTCTCTGGAGGTGCAATGTCAGTGGTGGAAAAATTCAAAGCAGAGAGGGAAGAGGTTCAAGCTACGATTCTGAGAGATGGGAAAGGACATTGCAGAGAAGCGTATCATAATGTCTCAAGTCTAGCAAGCAAAGGGTTTCTTTTGTCTGTATTTCTTCCATTGCCAGGGAGCCTTGTGTGTAGTACTTAGAGGGTTAACTCTTCTGAGTTRTTTTGTTTCTTTCTGGACATGCAGAAAGCAAGTATGCTGGCCTCCTAGTCTAACTTCCTCTTGAGCACCACAGAACATTTGAAGAGTATATTACCTCAGTGCTTAATTACTCTTACAGAAATGAGAAGACATGGGAATCAGTGCAGCACAGAATATTGTAATCTGAGGTAAATAGGAAAAGGCAAAACCTCTTGTTTCTTCCTGTGTACAGAAAGAATAAATCTTCTGAAGTGAATAGGATAATCTCAGTGTAAATGTAAAGAAAAATATGCTTTTCAGTTCCAGTAAATATTCCCTTAAGAAAATACATTTAAAGTATGGAGCTRATTGAACTTTGAAGGCTAAAATGTTTTCATTATTGAACAAACATATTCTTTGAAGTAGGCTTTTCTGCTGTTTCTCTGTAATGTTCAAAATTACTCTGTGGGAACTAGTTCTTTAAAAAAAACTCAAGGCAAAACAAAGAAAACTGAAATCTCCCTCTCCCCCATAACCTTAGGGGTTCAAATTAAGTCAGTCAAAATCAAGACCTTTTGTGGGCTGAGAGAAAATGTTGTTTTCCTCTGCAATCTGTGACCTCAAAGAGGCTCTTTTCTTTCTAATCTGATGCTTTACATGCTGTGAAGAATGAAAAATGCTTAATTCTTTGACTCAGCCATGCTTTATGACTATGTGAAAGAGCACAGGGCTGGTGAAAACTGCAGGTGAAGTTTAGTAGCAAAAAGAATGAAGCAAAAAGTGGCCTCATGCATGTTCCCCTATTCCTAGGGTTCTTAGAGGCATATACACAGCATGAGAGACTACCTACAGCGATAAAAATCAAGGGTTAGAAAAATGTTAAGCTCTGGAATAAAAAGGAATTACTCAAATTTTGTTTGCTGAGTGTGGAAAAGGATTTTGCAATGACTCTAGGACTACCTCTTCACTCTCCATGGCCTTTCCTCAAGAGCACTCACACCATTTCCCCCTAAATATGACTTACAGGAAGCTGTGACTCCTTTCTGTGCTGTTTGGCAAGGCAAATTGTTGTGTGGGTGTGCTGGTTATTTGGTTGCTTCTCAGGGGACTTCTCTGCTGGATAATTTCTTACCTGTCTAACTGTTTCTGATACAAATGCTTCAGAACTCTGGGATAAATAAGATGGTTTTGTAGCCACTTCGGTTCTTGAGAACTAGATGGATTGGCTATGTCTATAACAGTAAATGAACTGAAACCAGGGCCATCCTGTGGAACAAAATAGTCTGTATAGACATGCTGAAATTCCTTTTCCCCTTGAAATAGATTGTATACAATGAGGACAGCCTACTGAGAACATTGTAAAATCCTTGTTAAATTGAATCACTCTTGAAAATGAGTGAAAGATTTTTCAAAGATCCTTCTAACAATGTAAAATTGTATTATTTCTAGCACCCAGGAAAGTTTCTGGGCAGTGATTAATCTACAAGTGGAAGTCTACAAGAACACCCTGGGATTGTCTGACCACAGCAAGTATTTATTTACAGCCTTTATTTTCTTCTTTTTCCACCACCATTCCCTGTAAATATTAGGCTCCTTTTTTAAAATATATTCTTCTGAGAATGCTAAGTTCCATCTCTTTTCTGCCCCCTCAAAAAGTCATGTTTCTTAAGATCATTTTATTATCCTGGTGCTCAGTACATCAGATGCATAATTGTAGAAGATGGATATATGAGTTGCAGAACTCTCTCTGCTAGTAGCCCATATAATAGAAGATCATATTGTTTTCATTTGAAATCCATATTTGTTTTCTTCACTTCATAAGAAATTAAGAAAACTCTTAGGCCAGACATCTCTCTCAGAGTGAAGTAAGTTCTTTATGAAAAACTTCCGTCTCTCCTCAGTGAGCTAATGATTCAGATGCCCGAGAAGTGGAATTTTCTTCTTGTACTGTTAATGACAGTGAGGGTTCTCAGGTGCTTCCACCTTCCACAACTTCAAATAATGTTTTCCTGGCCCTTTTCATAATGTTCTCAGAAATCTAATCTTCATCTTCTTGTTAAGATCATCTAACTTAGCCTGAGAGAGTTGTATAGAATATGAACTGAGAGATGAGCTCTGATTATGACCCCCTTTCAAACTGTGTGCCTGAAGACTGAATCACCAATCACTTCCAGGAAAATTCTTTTCTTCAGATGGAAACATGAACCAGGACTGAATTTTGTATATGGAGGTTGGAGTAATCAAAGGGTGAGAGACACACTRAGTTGAAACAGGGAGACTTTATAAGGTCATACTGCCAGTGGGAGAATTGTACATGTTTCCAGTATGCTCACGTGTTTTCAGAGGTCTGCCAAAACCATTCAAGATTTTCTTTGAGAAGCAGTGTTATGGGGAATGTGGCATCCTTATTTCAGGAAAAATAAAGGCAGATTGCAAGCTGTTTTTTAAGCCACCTTTCTCTAAAAATGTACAACATATTTTCACTTCACTCCGTATGTCTCAAAAAACTACACTCACCTCTGATTATATATAGAAAAAAAATCAGAGGTGATTATATATAAAAAAAGATTTATATATAGAAAAAAACCTGTTTGCTCAATAAAAATGCTGTAACACAAATAATTGCACTTGAATCAGTTGCATACTGCTCTTTTATCATCATATGAAAGTTATCAGGAAGATTTATAACATAATAGGAAGTAGCAGTCTTCTCACTGCCAGCACCTCTGAATCTGCTCTTATGTGATCCTTTTTCTGCAGTGAAATATGTTGCATTTATGATGTGTAAAGGATACAGTTGTATTTGACAGGAGTTCATGAAGACCAAATAACTTGTAAATATTTACCTTTCAGAAATCCAACCTTTTCAGCAATATTTTTGAGTACAAACAATGCACAATGTCTAAATGATAAATAAAGAAGTAATCAAGCATAAATATTTCTCTTTATGAGACTCATAGCTAGTCATGCCTAAAAAACAAGCAGGTTTCAACCTCTGGATGTTGCCAAGTCACAATGGGATTTTTAATTAAAATTTAATTTCAGTTCATTTTAGATATTGACAAATTTTGTGTCTGTTATGCTTGGTCTGTTAAGATTTGCTCTGTAGCAAATGAAAAACAAAACAAAAATAAAACCAAAAAAAMCCCATGCCTCTCCAACATAAGATTCTCCCTTCAGCCATGGATGCCTTAGGATGCTCATTAATGGAGTCTATATTCCCCCATTAACTATCAGGAAAACTAGATGATATTTGAACTAGATGTTTGACTTTTGGCTCAGTGAAGATGAATCCCACCCAAAACTTACTGAACATGTAAGAACAATTATAGACATTGTTTTGAACTAAAGACCATRAGAGAGATTAAGAAACAAACGAGGTCAAATGCCACTGATCAAGGAAATTTATTGAGCACTTACACAAACAAAATAGTGTAACAAAAGCATGTGAAATGCGACACTCTCACTTGAGGGTATCACACTGAATATACCAATTTATGTTTTGCCAGTTGATAGGAACAATGGAAAGAACCAGACACCAGTGGAAAGAACGGTCTTATTTTAGTATTAATATTAAGGCAAAATATTCTATAAAACAATAAGCTTTTTGTGTGCTTTTTTTTTTTTTGACAAAATAAGCAAGGTAGTACACCTAACTATTAGTATATGAAAAAGAGAATAGTGATTAAGAAAAAGATACATCACCTATTGCCTAAATACATTACCATCATCCATATCTGCAATCTTTGGGGAGCCCCCGTTGCAGCAAGGATTTGAAGAACCTTCCCAGTGGTCTTATATGGTGCGTCCACCTGTAAGTGAGGTCTCCAAAGTTGCGGCAAGAGGGTCCAGCTTTTATAGAGCCAAATCAGCAAATCAGGATAACTTGCATTTTCTTTGTGAGCGGTAACATCTGGTGTGGCATACTTTCGCTATCATCTGGGACTGGGACTTGGCCAGAGCCCAGGCCTCAGATGGGAGGATTCCCTCCAAGGTCAAAAACAGTTGCACAAGAGCCTACAAAAGTTACAGTTTAATAAGCCTACCGTGCAGGTTAGCATAAACTGTCCTACAGGTGAGTTTTGTGTATAAAAGCAGTGCCAAATTAATTAATCTGTAAGTCAAACCTGACCTGGATCTGCTCTTCAGGCCCTAGTAGTTCAAGCACAAGCACATTAAAAGAGTTTCTTGTGAAATTTAAGGTATAAATAAGTATAAAAGTTATATTATTTATCAACAGCAATAGATGCCATCCTAACACAGTCAACTCACCGATTTATTTTCATAAACACTAGAGGTATCTCCAGATTACAAAATGAAAAATATGAATAATTAACAAAAAATTGAAACAAAATCACTTCTGGTCATTACCAACTATCAGTTAGATTTAGGCCAGTGACCACAAAACAAATTGTTTTAAATTCCCCAAATGGCACTGACTACAGTTTATATGTTTGTTTTCAAAAGTAAGTAATATCATAGGTTTCCTGATACACAGATAAATGTACGGGGTCATCTAAGGTGGAAGATATCAGAAGTTACCCAAAATCTGGTGCCAAGATGACTCCTGTTCCATAGTAACAGCCAATGTCAGTATTTCTTAAGGGTTATGTATATTAGAAAAGAGAAAGTGCCCTAATCCTTGAGCAGGATTCTAGTTACTTGTGATCACTCCAAGTGATCTAAATTTGTGAGCAACAGATGTTGTTTTCATCACCTTATTTTAAAAATGTGTTGAAGAAGGTATTTGTTGCTGAACCAAAGGAGTAACATATTAAATTTAGGTGTAAGCTCAATTCTGAGCAGAGCTCATCATACATGGCTTTAGTTTGGGGTTGAAGTATTGAGCTGCAGTCATTTCTAAGCAATGTCTGTTGAAGAACACTCAGTGTAGGTATGATCCTGTGAAATGAAGGGTATAATTAGGTAATGACAAAAAGGCAACCTACTAATCTCAGAGATGAAAAAAGACTGTAACCTTTTAACATCTAGGTTATTAAATATAGGATAAAGACTAAATATAAACATTTCAAAGCATGTGATATTCTTGCCAAACAGCACTTTTTTTCATCCAGATAATTCAGTCCTTATGTCATTTAATCAAGTACATAGACCTGTTATAGTCTTTGAGGCTCCTACACTGAGTAAATATTTATAAATCAAAATGCATTAAAATTCACCGTAACAGTTGTAGAATCTTTCCTTATATCATATTGTCCCGAGTGACATGTTGGATAAATATGTTATGCTTATGCCAGCTGAGCATCTGGCCTAACGTCTTAGCTTATCAAAGGAATATATATTTATATTCACTTCAAGGATCAGCTCAGAAGGTACTTAGAAACTGCTGATACTTACTAAGATAGAGACTAGATTATAAAATCTACTGTAGCACTCACAAAAAAAAAAATTATAAAATGAATATAGTTGCAGCTGCTAACTCAACATTAAGGTCACATCAGAAATATTATGCACTTTTCCAAAACACTGTTTAATTAGGTGTATATTTGTACCCATTGTCAACAAAGACATGATTGCAACTTTCTCCTATGCCAGGAGAATCAAATTAAATGGACACAATTTTAAGATATGTTTGATTTATAGAAAGCTAATTGTTTATTGATGTTTCTCACATGTGTACAATACCTGAGTTCATTATATTCACTATATGTAAAGTCAGAAAACACTTTTTTTTGTCCAAAGAATCCCCAGAAAATGGAAGAATATAGAACTGCAATCATTCATTGAGTCACTCCAGCCTCTTGCCAGTGCAGAGCTGTTAAGAACACATTTTCTTGTTTTATATAATTGAGTTAGGAAACCTCCTGAATGATGAAACTTCCAGCATATCTGGAGTCACTAATCACAAACAGTTAGTGATGCGAAGGTACTGAAGGTACCTATTACTTACTGAACGTACAAATGGGTTTAATATCACCTAACTGACTGTGCTAATCATCTGAATTTCTCTTTATAGTCACTGGAGATAAATAATCATTTTTCTGCTGTGACTCATCTAACCCAAGGCATCTACCTTAGGAATGAAWGGTTCCATCTTAGAAGTGCTTCTTTTCTCCTTTATCTATAATGAAAATGAACTTGGACAACTAACAGATGTAGATACTTTCTGTATAATCTGTAATATGCAGATTAAATTCAGATGACAGACTTGGTAACAGTTGGCAGTTAAAAGTCATCAAATCAAAGACTATTCTGTTTCACACAGCTTTTTACTGAATTTTTGCACTTGACTAAAGTATAGTTTCCCAAAACTCAATTTTCATTTCAAAATATGAGATACAGAGAATCCATATAAAGTTTGCTGATTTTATTCTTGATTTATTATTTTCTCCTTAATGGATTAAAGAGCTTATCAGTAAAATATAATTTCTCCATTTAAAAATTATACATGATATAATCAAATCACTCCTCAACCTTCTAAGCTAAGTATCCTGAGCTCTTTATGTGTTTCAGTCTCTTTATGTGTTTTTCCAGCCTTCGCATCATTTTGTGGCTCTTTTTGACCTCACAATGTCCTTTTGTGGACTGAAACCAGAAGAACCTAGAATCAGAAAGTCTGGTGAACTGAAATGATCAGCTCTGTTACAAATCATGTAAAAATACAATATTGACATTCACAAAGTATTTGCCATCCATATAATGAAATAACATAAAAATTTCTCCCCAAAAGGATTACTTTAAATATATATTTTTGATACTGATGTAATATTGACCAGAATGTGTGACAAGACTCAAGTTACCATGTTTTGAGGCTGTTTAAACGTCACATGCTTGAACTTTTATGTTGAGCTATTGTTTGTCAGTATATGTGAAAGAATGCAGAAAAGCTAACCAGCAAATCTAAAAATGAACATAAACAGAAAGAGAGTAATGCAAGTGCAATGTTCTGTATACTCTGTAAAAAATGCCATCAAGGGCACTCAGCTGTGACAACCTCTCTTGAAGTCTATGTTCTAATCTTAGTACACAGAGTAAACAGAAAAATGCTTTTAATAACCATAAAATGAATCATTTTCAAACTCCAGTCCTGGTATAACACCACTGACTGGTTCTCTTTATCAGTAACAAAATCAGTTCAAATGACAGATTAAAGATTTACATATTTATATTAGTTCTGACAAGTCAGCCAATATTTCCCTACTTTTGCAGATATCCCATCTCCATGACATAGATTCAGTTCAGCTTACAAGCTGTGGCTAGAATACTGATTCTTTTCTATGGATTAATTCTCTGACTTTTAAGGACAATKCTCTAGGCAGTTTTAAAGCAAAGGGTAGATACAGGAAAGGTTTTTCTAAACAGTCCTACTGGGTTTTAATAAGATAAGAATGATTACCTCTCCAATCACATTGAAAATGCACCCTTACAGATTTATTTTTTCCATGCTATTTTTACACAGGTAAGCCCTCAGCTAAATTTGCCAAATCAAACACAAAAACTTTAAAGTGGCAGAAGCATGGAAGTAGAAAATTAGTAGAATGTTATGGCACACATAGTTTACAATTGAGAAACCAGCTTTTTTATAGGCTGTCTTTTATAGGCTTTACATTATCTCCCCCACCCCAGTTTTTTGTTAATAAGAAGTGAAAACAAATGATGATCAGAAAGCAGCAACATCACACCTTGGCAGGAAATCAAGGAGCAACTTGTCCAACCTTTGCTTTTCTCTTTCAGCTAAGCAAGAACATTTTCCTTGAAGCATGCCACAATGTGAAATTTAACTAAGTCAAATTACAGGAAAGACTGCAAAAACCTCAGTTTCAACACACAACTGTAAAAAATAAAGTAAGTATTTTTAACTCTTGTCTGCTACTTTGAAGTGGTGGGCAGTCTACCATCCTCCTACCCGCCATGCTTGCTACAAGTTTGTAGCAACTCAGTGAGAAACCTTGCTGGGGAAAACTCAAAGACAATTCTCACACGCATTTGCTCACACATACCAATACTTTGTATACACACACAGACATATACACATGATAGGTCAAAGGAAGTTTATTCAGGCTACTCAACAGAGCCACTTTCACATGAAAGGATCTTTAACACTTATTCTCAAAGTTATCAGCACATGGTTCAACATGCTCAGCTTATTATTTACTAGCAAAATAGGTCATGAAGCTGTCAGAATTACTTTACAAGCAAACAACACAGTATTTGTCACATGGTACTGGATACTCATGCCTTTGAATAAATTGGACAATTTAAGGAATTTCTGAAAACAGAAGGCCTGTTCCACCAATCCTGATAAATTATTAGTGTGCTTCACAAAACAGTATTTGATAATAAGTACTTGCAACAGTCAACAGTCAAAAAAGTAGGTTTTGTGTTAGGTTTTGTTAYTTAGTCTTCCAGCTTTGAGCAAATCAATTAGTCTAGAGTTAAAATTAAAATTTAGAAAGGCTAAAACTTGGGCAAAGAGCTGTGAAAGTTGAATAGATCACTGAATATTGAGTAGGGAGGTAATCATAAGGGATTTTCTTATTTTTATCTTTCAAAAGTATAAGTAGGAAAAGCTAGACCTTGAGAAGTGTGGTTCACTGAGAGTTAATTAACATATTTCAAAGTGCTAAACTGTGAATATGACAATATGCAGAAGCTATAAAATTATCCAGAAAATAATAACAGGCTTCTTTGGCCATGCTGTTTATTAGAAASAGAAAATATTTTATTTTTGATAAGCTATACTGTTTTGATTGCTTGAGAAAATAACTTTCATAATATCTAAGTTTGGCTTTCACATGTAATAACTACATACAAGCAATCAGATAATACTGTTATAGATTTGTCCTACKTTTGAAGGAATAATCTGAGCAGCCTAAAACACCTCACATAAGTATCTCATTGTATTAAATAAATATAATCTTGATAAAAATAAATAASTATGTAAAACATCTAAAATAGGATATAAGGGACATAAATACTTCAAATCTTTTCAGTTCAGGTAAAATTGAATGTTGCTGTCACAGAGGAGCAGGTAGAAGACTGTGGAGGAACTTCTCCAATGCTTCCATTCATTCCATTCCAAGGAATGATTTGGGATAAGAGCTTTCAGGAAAGGACTGTGCAGGATCAGGGAGAATATTTCGAMTAAGAAGCTAGCTATTAGGCTGAAGCTCCCCTTGTTTGCCCAATTTGTCTTCTACTTGATAAGATTTAAACAAATGCTTTGACTTTTATAAACAAAAAAGTTCATTTATGCCTTGGCTTTTCCTGTGTGAAGAGAAAGCAGCTTTAATGTGACAGCCAACCTGTCTTTGTGTGGGATTTGTAAGAGGCCGTGCACTGGACAGAAAACACTAGAGCTCACCAATAGTTAAGGATGAAGAGATGAGCTCCAAACCCACCACAAATATTTCTGTGGGAATCCAGGAAGCTGTGAACACATTAGCTGCAGAAAAGTACAGGACCTCTGATTTTATTTTGGGATCCTAACTCTGAAGCCATGCAAAAACTGTTTTTTGAATCAGTACGTTTATGTACTATTTTATCTCCCTTCCTGATATTAGCCTGAGACAGGAAGCTGTCTGAAATAGGATTTAGAGATTCAAACCCTTGCTTGCACTTACAGGCAGGGCAAATTCTTTGAATGTGGATGAGTGATTCTGAGTTATTTTTTATATCACTACTGCGATGTAAAAGCCATTTTCTAGACAAGCGAGAAAATATCAGAAAAAAACCTAGTTGTGCTGTGGAGGAATCAGAAATAATAATAATTTGTCCTACTATAAAGCGTTTCCAAGAATATCTCTACTGAGTTTTAGAAAAAGTCTGGGCTCTGATGTTAGAAATCTTAGGGTCAAGCCAAGATACTAAAGCACTAATATAGATAAAACTACATATATTCCAACTATGGCTTGCTGCARATACTTCCAGAAAAGTTTATCAGTTTTAGCTACCTATGGCTGGAATCCCATTCCTAATCATAGGGTAGTACAGCATTTAGAGGAATATGCATATGGCATTTGGACAACAGCTGATCATGCAGCATATTTTAAAAGAAAACGGAAAGATTTTTTTTAAAATGTCTTACATTTTTGAATTTATAAAGATGGCCAAATGACACTTTTCCTGCTCCTTCAGTTCTATTTAGATTCAAAGTCTAATCTTTGGTTTTATGAACATGCAAAAGCAGCTTAGAAATATGAAATTTCCTTGTTGACAAAAATTTTCAGAGTAATCTTTATGAGAACCTATTTATTTAAAAGAGTATACTCATCCCCTCCCCCCTTTTTTTTTCCTTAGATGAAGGAAGAATCAAATATCCCTTTTATCTTCTACTAGAACAATACACAGGTATGACTGTGTCTGGTCTTCAGTAGAGGCCCTTCAGACTGATTGCTTTATTTCTAATTGGACTCTTGGGTAACTTGTTTTAAGTTCATACCACTGCTACTACTCCAAGTTCAATATTTCCTCCCTTTAACCTGAGAAAAAGAATACATCTATCCTATGGACTAAAGACAGTATCACATAATATGAAACATAACATGACATAATATTCTGAAAGCTGAATGCGATAGGAACCACAGAGTGAAACACTGATGTCTTATTGCTACGTTCTTCTAACTGAATTTGATCTAACTTCAAAAAAAAATCTCAAAGAAGACTAAGAGATTAGTCCTGGCTCTGCAYGACTCCAGATTCCAAGCATTAAGACACGGAAGAAGAGTAACAATCAAATAATTCATTTACAGCATTTAATGCAGGCATCCAGGTCAGCAGCCCTTCTAAGTAATTAATGTCTTGAACAATACATTGCAGGAAATTAGAAAACCATGTAAACTCTGGAAATCAGGTAAAATATGCTTCTTTGATGGGAAAAATTAACAGCTGGGCAAACAATGTGTTTCTGCAGAAACTGAAATTCTGTAGACATTTATGCAACATGTGAAGTTTATTATATTCAAATTAGAGATAACAAAGGTATGAAAATCTGTGGGCAGTTAGTAACCAGGAGAAAGTACTTGAACTTTCTGATCCTAAAAAGATGGCAAAAACTCTGGCAATTGTACTTACATTCCTTCTTGGAAATCTTCTCACAGGAAATGAGAGCCGTAGTATTGAATCTGAAAGAAGTCTCTGATAAATTTASAGATATTAACATGGGAAGAGAATATAAGAAGTTGCAAAGAAGATCAGGAAGTGTAGCAGTTGTACAATATTCTCAAGAGACCTTTCAAACAGGTGATGCTTAGGAGTAACACTGCTAAATCCTACAAATTTTAGAAGTATGTTTCAGTGTTGAGAATTCTTTCAAGGTCTGCTCTCATTACCAGGCATTCTACTTCACTTCTGATTTTTTTTTTTACTTCTGCTCTACTCTTATTTATACATAGATATTCACTTAGCAAATTTCTGACTTGCTTTTTAAACCTTCTTAGTTTTCTTATTCACTGTTTAGTTCAATTTTGCATCTTTATTTTCCCCAAAAAAGTTGAATTCTGATTATTATTTGTATGTGACTCTCATTACACCTTGAGTGTTTGAATGCTAAAAAGTTAGGAAAAAATGAAATTTAATATATGTATAGTGTTTAAAGAAGCTAAATGTACACATATACTCTATGATCATCTTGAAACAAGCAAGAAATTAAGCCTACTAGAATCCATCTGTTTTAAGGATGAAGATGGCATTTTATACAAGCATTTCTCCTATAAATCCAAGAAAACATTAGAGGTGGAGGGAAGGATTCTGCATTTGCCAAATATTAAATCATTTTTAATGGCAACATGACTCAAATACCGCGATAAAATTTTCTCAGTTATTCATCTAAAAGCAAAGAAAGAATTCTGTATCTATAATGGGCTTTTCAAAATGCTCAGAATTTCCTTAATCATCTGTCAGTAAAGTCAATAGATCTTACAACTGATTTTAGTAGTAAGGAAAAAATAAATTAATAGTAAGGTTTTCTAAGAATGTGTCCAAAATCTTAAAGTTCTAGTTTTGGCAGGTTGAATAAGAACAGTATATCAGCCACAAGATATATGAGATGGGGAAATAAAAAAGAAAGCAACATTGAAATTAATATTCTAGTGGTTTTGTTTTACTTCACATGTATTTATGAAAGAATAAAGATATGAAATTTCAATCAATGTAGAAAATATATATATTAAAATATATAAAGCCATGGATGTTGTCTACCTTGACTTCAGCAAGGCTTTTGACACAGTCTCCAATAATACCCTTGTAGGAAAGCTCCAGAAGTGTGGATTGGACATGAGGACAGTGAGGTGGATCGAGGACTGGCTGGATGGCAGAGCCCAGAGGGTTGTGACAAATGGAGCCAAGTTAGTTGGAGGCYGGGAGCCAGCCRTGTCCCCCAGGGGTCAGTGCTGGGCCCAGTGCTGTTYAACTTGTTCGTCAATTACTTGGACGGGGGCACAGAGTACACCCTGAGCAAGTTTKCTGATGACACCGAACTGGGTGGAGGGGCTGACACCCCCGAGGGYTGTGCTGCCATCAGGAGGGACCTGGACAGATTGGAGAATTGGATAGAGAGGAACCTCAGGAGGTTCAACAAGGACAAGTGCAGGGTCCTGCACCTGGGCAGGAATAACCTCAGGCACCAGGACAGATTAGGGGCTGACCTGCTGGGAAGCAGCTCTGGGAAGAGGGATTTGGGAGTCCTGATTGACAGCAAGATAACCATGAGGCAGCAATGTGCCCTCGTGGGCAAGAAGTTCAATGGGATCCTGGGGCGCATTAAAAAGAGCATTTCCATCAGGTCAAGGGAGGTGATTCTGCCCCTCTACTCAGCCCTGGTGAGGCCGCACCTGGAGTACTGTGYGCAGTTCTGGGCTCCTCAGTAGAGGAGGGACGTRGAGCTCCTAGAGAGGGTTCAGAGACAAGCGACCAAGATGATCAAGGGAATGGAGCACCTACCGTATGAGGAAAGGTTAAATGAGCTGGGCCTGTTTAGCTTAAAGAAGGATGAGAGGGGTCTAATCAATGTGTGCAAATTCTTGAGGAACGATTGTAGGGAGGAGGGGGCTAACCTACTCTCCATAGTGRCTGGTATTAGGACAAGGGGAAATGGTTTTAAACTAAAACACAGGAAGTTTGATCTCCAGGTGAAAAAAAACTTCTTTCCTGTGAGGGTGGCAGAGCCCTGGAACAGGCTGCCCAGAGAGGTTGTGGAGTCTCCTTCTCTGGAGATCTTCCAAACCCGCCTGGATGGCACCCTGTGCCACGTGCTCTGGGTGTCCCTGCTGTAGCAGGGAGGTTGGAGTAGAAGTCCCTTCCAATCCCAAAGATTCTGTGATTATGTGATTCTGTGATATGGGTGTTTGAGGTCTAGAGTTAGGAATGTAGAAACTATGAGTCTTTGTAATATCAACTGTTTACCTAAATAACCTGTGCTGACAGCATGAAATACCTCACAAACATAAAAGAAATGTCAGAGAAGAATTAAAAAAAAAATCTGTGTTTTTGTTCTTTTCTACTTTAATGAAGTAAAACTTTGCATGAATGATATATACAGATATAACATTTCTGTTAAAAAAAAAAATCCAGAATTTGACACCTTCTGTCTGAGTAATGCAAATAGCATCATTAGCCCACATACCAAACTCATGTTGACTGGAGATACTCGTAAGGTCTGAGGAGCTGAATGACTGAAATTATAATATAATGGTATATTCTATGAGCACATAAAGTGCTATCATGCAGAAAAAAACTTCAAATTAGGATTCGCTAAACTAAAATAGCATAAATTGTTCTTGGGAATCTGTAAAATATTCTTCTAAATGCCAAAGTAATAAAAATATCATATACAGATAACATATACAGAATCCCATAAAAGACTGCCCTGAAGGGCAAAAAGGTCCAGGGAAGTTGGTTAATTTTCAAGGGCAGACTCTTCAAAACACAAGAATATATCCCTCCTACAGTGCAAACAGTTGAAAAAACACAGAGAGAAGCCAGCATGGTTGAAGAGGGAACTCCTGAGAGAAATAATGTTTTTCAATCTTAAGAAGAGAAGACTTAATGGAGATGTAACTGCTATCTACCCCTACCTAATATGGGAGCTCTAAATAGTAATTAGAAAGGTGTAGAGAAGACAGAGCTTCCTCTCAGAGCTATATAGTTGTGAGACAAGAGAAATGGCACGTATTCAAAAACAGCAAGCCTCAGTTAAATAGAAGGGGAAAAAATAAAAGTCACTGTGAGGATGAGCCCAAGGAGAATCTGCATCCTTGAAGATGGTCAAAACTCAGTTGGCCAAGGCTTGAGCAATGTGTTGTTCATGACCTCCAGAGGTCCCCCTTCCAACATAGGACTTTTTGGGTTTTTTTTTAGAAAATAGAAAATGTCGGACAACACATCTACTAGAAGCCATAGGGAATCTGAACAAGAAGTAATATATGATATCATTAGATTGAAAATATCCTAGATGATAGCAGTTAATAAGACAGAGAGATCTGACCAGAAGTGGGTAAAACTATACTAATCATATACACACTTTAGTCAAAGTAGAGAAATAAGAGAAACCTTTCAAAGAATACTCCATGTGTATTTGGAGATATATGATACAGAACATTCCATAGGGCTGCTTATTTATTTCCTCTTCAAATTCTAAAGCAAGTGACAAGCTCAGACATCTAGCGTGCAGTTGTCTAAGGTTGGGTGGGATCAGTCTGAGCCACATTGCATGAAAGCAGATTAAACAGAAGACTAAAGGAATTAAATATGGGACCATAATTTTTTGAGTTTATTTACTGTTGTATATTATTTCCTCCAAGCAATGGTGTGGGGTAGTGCCTGTAAACAAGTGTGCAAGCAAAAATCAGAAGATATATTTAGCATTTATTGCTGGAGTCCAGCTTTAACAAGAATACCCACATGTTTACAGTAGAGCTGATTAACCAAAATAATAAACCAACATGTAATTAAAAACTGAAGTGGCTTTTGAAAAAATATTTTTCTCAGAAAATATAACAGAAGAAAAATATTTTAATCTGTTTTTCAGATGGAGATTTTAATCATGGAGTATGTGCGATATAGTTTAAAATATCTTAACAAATATTTGTTAGAACATAGAGCTTTGAAACTTTGTAGTGGTATATCTAGAAATAGGCCTCTTTAATATACTCCAGATAGGAAAAACTCATTGTCAGTGTGGTTTCATTTATTAATGTCATGCTTTGCACCTTCACAAAGGCTAGACTTAATTTCATAAAATTTGCTGTGTATTTCTCTGTGTTTGTACACCAGATAAAAACAAGTATGTATCTTCCAGAAGCATGTTCCAACTAATGAATTTGCAGAAATTCATTCTTCTGGGAGATACTGTCTGAAGAAAAGCTGAAAAAGAGTTATTTCTCTTACAATTATTAAGTGGTGTGCCAATACATCCAGCAAAGATAAGTCAAACAAGTCCAGCATAAATACAGAAGTGAAACCAGTATATAAACATTCATATTCCCAGTATTTTCATTTATATATTTGTAAAAATAGATGAAATGCAGAGACCACTAACTTTATTAAATATCATAGAGGGTAGCTAGTGTTAAGATTAGAACAGGCACATTCCTACTCACTCTTTTGCGTTTCTCTCTGTTCCACGACTAGTATTAACTTTTGGTGAGTGATTATTATTCTGCTGCTGTGTAGGAAAATTATATCACAGAAAGGGCTGAGTCTCAGACCCCTTATGGTATTAAGTACCTAATCCATGCTGGGCTCTGCTAGCTAGATGTAAATGCTACTGAGGATTCAGACCTGAGAAACTGAAAAATTTCCTTGTATGGTATATAAAGTTCCCTAGAACTGCTGTAATATTGAAGAGAAAAGCTAGATGCAAGCCATCAAGGTGGATTAAATCTCCCTTTATTTTAATATACAGAAATTATAAGTAGAAATAAAGAAAATACAAATAGGGAATGCATGCTAACTAACTGCAAACTAGTAAACTCGGTAGCTGCAAACTATGTTTTACCAAGCCTTCTGAATAAAGAGATTAGACGAGCCATAGGATTTTAACACCATTCATACTTATCTGTTCCTCAGCTGAGGCCCTCTTCATCAGAGGGCCAGACTTAATTTTTTTTTTTTTTAATTTCTGCCTTTTGGGATTCCTGTTGAGTCTGTTGTATTCCATATTTACTTAGCAAGATGAAGTTAAACACAGATCAACTTTACTTGGCAGTCATGAAGAAGTTGTAACAAATAGGTGATAACTGACGCAAGTATTGCAAGTTTATTTTCCTTATGTGTGTCTCGGAGTATGTTTTTCTAGTCTTTTCTGCTTGTATTGAATAGTGGTTAGAGAAATGTTGTAGAGATTGACATAGTCATGCAAGGAAAGTAAGGGAATATATTATTTATTAATGTTTTTTCCATTGGAGAATTACCAGTGAGCATCTGGGTTTTTTGGTGACTCCAGGGCATCCAGTAAGCCCAAAAGAACCATTCTCTGTAAGATAAATACTAAAGTAATGCTCAAATACAACAAATTGCTTAGCAATCAGAGGACGTTCCACTGACCTGTTACTTTTCCTTAAAATATATCTTTACATTCAAACTCAGAGAGACTGATTTACTTTGAAACCAGTGAACATGTTTTAAAGCTGCCCTTCAGTAATTGCTCTTTTTTTTTTTTTTGTCCTCCCCTTGCTTGCCCACTCTCATTCTTGTTTTAAGCCATTATTTCACAGACTCACTAAATGAAAAAGCCTTCTGCTCTGCCCAYCGACTTCTAACAGGAACTGCTGCACACCTCCCACGTTCCTTATTTCATGATATAATTAGGACAAATATTTGAAATATAAATATTCTTTCCTTCTTTTGCTGCAGTCTCTTGTTGCTCTCATGTCATCTTCTGTCATTCCCTTGCACTGCCTGGAACACTGAAGTTCAAGTCTTGGGATCAGCAGTCTTCTTGAAAACAAACTGAAGAAGACTTAAATTTAGCAACTGAGCTGCCAGAAATGAGCAGAGGGATAAGATTTGTTTCATCAGTCATCTCTTTGCTCAAAAACAGACTAACAGCAGCATACCATGCATCTACTAAGACACTTGCTGCATCTTCCCTGCCCTGCCTCATAATGAATTTTCTGCAGACTTGCTAAGTCACACAAATCAGCCAGCCTGCAACGTTACGGGCTGATGGAAACTTCACTTTTTTGTGTTCCCACTATATGAGAAAAAAAAGAAAACATCGAGGAAGTCAAGGAAGGAGACTTCTTGAATCGTTTGAAAAAACAGCAGTTCTTGTGAGGTATGACTGTTTATTAACTCACTCATTCATATTCAGTCTCCTTCTAGGGAGGTCCAGTTTCAGTTGATGAGCAGTAAACAAGATGAGCCCACGAAGACTATGAAGAAGAGTTTTGGAAGAAGAGTTTTGAGAAAGCTTTGGAAGGCATGAGGCACTCAGTCTCTCCTTTCTTCACCCCTTATAGATACTAAAGTATATCTTAGGAACTAGAATAAGTTGTGGAAAGTACAATCCTCTGCATAAATACCTCCATTTTGTTTTAACTCCATTGCTTGTCTTATTGAAGCTTGGAAGTCTTTCCTCGCTGCATTTTTATAGGATTGAGAACATCAGGGCCCTCATTTTGCAGATCAGCAAGATCAATTCAGATCCTCTTGCATGCTCATCATAACAGTGATAAACACATTGAGAATTTAACATTAGAAATTAAAAGAGTGGAGTAAAAGTGTTTGTGAAGTCTTGAATCAGCTCTGTTTTGTGTTTGTATACTCTGTGATGCATTTCTGGTATGCAAATGATGTTATGTTATGAAATACAGCTTTGACTCAGACCAAAATTGCTTTATTTCCTAAATTTTCTATTAAGCAGAAGTGAGACACTGAGATTTTTTTTCAGTTTCACTTTAAAGATTTTTAGATAAAACTTAACGAATCAGGTATGTTTTGCAAGAAACTTTTGAGGCTCAACAAACAGGAATGTTCTTAAAAAAAAAATCAGTCTGCCCAACACTACACATGCTATGGTATTTCCACAGTCTTTTGCAAGATAACTGTTGCTCCCTAAGGCTTCCATTCAACAAATGTGTTTACACCATTAAATATCAGATTTAAAAAGCAAATACTTTTCCTTTCTGCAGTTGGTTTACCGCTGTCTAGACCCATCATGGATCTGAGATATTGATGTGCTTCACAACCAGCCCTGGGACTTGGGAGCACTTCCAGAAGCTCAAGATTAGACTTACCCTTATACAATTAATAAACACCTATTTACAGCAATTTCTTAAACTCATTAAAAAAAATCTCCTAATCAATCAGTGCTTTAAAATGAAATATTCTTTTCTTTATAAGTTATTTAAGGAGTTTATCTATATAGTCATGAATCTTCTACAGTTTCATAGAGAACAAAAAGAACTTTTTTAGCCTATTGAAATTTAGTCTGAAATTAATATGTTCTTTCCATATAAATACATCAGAAGGAAAGAGGAGACCCTAAGTTAAGGACACTATTCACACAGAAGGGGGAAAAAATGGCTGTGAATACCAGGCTTACAGGTCTGAGATCCTGAAAGATTTTCCACATAATGAAAGAAGAGTTGTGAAAGGGGAAAAAAAAAAAAAAACCACACTTTTTTTTGCTCTTCTGTTCCTCTTAGGAAAGTATATTGTATATTAGTATATGTAGTATATTATACTTAATTTTATCGTTATCAGAATGGTTAATATATCCGTCACACATATCAGCACAGAGCAGGGATACTTATCTTAGAAACACTGATCCAAATGATTCAGTCTTACATGTAAAAGAAAAATGCTACCAGTAAGCATCTGACAATCTTAAAAATGAATGGTACTGAAAACCTCTCCCATATTATCGGTAGATTTATCTGAAAATAAGACCATCAAGATTTAAGATGGAGTAGATAATTGAAAGGAGTACCCCAAAATAACATCATTAAATCCAGGTGCATTTTCTTTTAAAACCAAACTCTAGACTCCCTGATCTTATGTTTGTATAGCTTACTGATTCTCATATTCTCATATGTGAGTGTGCTGCTCTAAATACATGGGCTTTTTTACTAAGACTCCTTATTTCTTTCAATATCTGTGTGGGAGTGGCTGTAGCCGATTGTTAAGGCCATCAGATAGGTCTGTGAAGTCTACTCAGTATCTCTAGCGAAGCACTGATACATTTTTTTCAATGTTGAATCTGAAATAACAAGGGAGTACAACACCACAGAGAGTGAAGACTTGGTGTTGCTGTGACATTAGTGCAGTGCAGACATCACAGAATCTATTAGGAAGATGGCCAGTTTCCTCCTATATTCTAGTTCATCTCAGAGGCTTTTTGTTATGTTCCCATGTTGATTTGGTTTATTGGAAGCAAAATAAATTGCTTCCCGATATTGTCCCTAAACTTCTCCCCATATGCAAGCAAGATTGCTTAAAACTGCTTATGCTACATCTCTGTCACTGATAGAGCCTTAACTTAAATGTTGCCTTGTTTGACCTTCCTTTCAATTAGCATCATTTCCTATTAATGGAAGAAGCATGTACTCAGTGCAGTCCATCAAAATAAAGTGCAGCAGCCAAGTAGAAGATTCTGCCCATGGAGAATGAGGAAACATTTCAGAATGCAGACCAACCAATTCAGGTGACAGCAGAGGAAGACAACAGCGCTTTTGAGTGCCTGCCTGTTGCCAGTGAGACTCACCCTGCTCTGCAAAGCACAGAGGCCCATGCCTGCTCTCTGCCTGAAGAAGGATTAGGCTGCCCAGCTTGAACTTAATTAGGCTTCTCAGGAGGATAGTAGGCATGTCAAAGCATGTACATTATATGCATAAAGACTGCATTCCATCTTGAGAGTTGTCTAATAACTAATTCTGATGCATAAACCCAATCCTGCCTGTTCAGTATGTGTGGCAAAGGCACCTGTAGATTAGCAAAGGTACAAATCAGAGGCTATTCCAGTGGATCTGCTGTAACGGGCAAGTACTGACAGAGCAAACACACCAAGTTTCCTATTTTCGGTTATGTTGCTTTTAGTAAAAAGTTCACAGAGACAGTAATCTCTAACAACACACCCTGCTAGTGGGGCATTCTTGTCACAGAAAGGCCAGTTCAGAAAGCCTGTATTAAGCAGAGCACTGTGTTTTTGTTTGTGTAGCAATGTACTGGCCAAAGGAACAGTGAAAAATCTTAATTTGAAGGGCCAGAGATTACTGCTTCAGTTTTTCAAGGAATTTCCACTTATTTCACTGCTTCTATCTGGCTTAAAGGATACTGTAAATAGTTGCTATGATAATGTGTGTTATTCAGTAGAATCATTAATGTTTACTGGGAGAGTCCCATCACATTAGGAGAGGAACCATGTTCAATAAAGAATTAGCATTGGGACACTTGCCTTGCCAAGGATACAACTGGTTGGTTCCCTGGGCTTCACTTCACAATATTGCTATTGATTTCACCTCAAAACCTACCAGTTAAAACAAACAACAATAAAATGCAGCACTTCAATAATATATTGGCTTTTTGTACTTAAAATAGGACTAAAACTTCCAAGTTGACTATATATGCCTGACTGTATTTAAATATGTAAACAATCCTGTTTCTAAAGGATTTTGTTATTTACTTATCCTCTTCTCCAGAATGCCATTTTAATACTAGGGAACATCAATAAATATTTACAAACATATTCATTCTGTGGCCTTAGGAATTGTCATATCTCTCACTCACCATCAGTCCAAGGACCAGTAGGTAGTTTTTCAATAGTTCAAATGAGTCTCAACAGTCTAGGAAAAGTAAATAGATGAGCCTGCAGGGCAATCAAAAATGTTTTTGANCAGAATCCCATAAAAGACTGCCCTGAAGGGCAAAAAGGTCCAGGGAAGTTGGTTAATTTTCAAGGGCAGACTCTTCAAAACACAAGAATATATCCCTCCTACAGTGCAAACAGTTGAAAAAACACAGAGAGAAGCCAGCATGGTTGAAGAGGGAACTCCTGAGAGAAATAATGTTTTTCAATCTTAAGAAGAGAAGACTTAATGGAGATGTAACTGCTATCTACCCCTACCTAATATGGGAGCTCTAAATAGTAATTAGAAAGGTGTAGAGAAGACAGAGCTTCCTCTCAGAGCTATATAGTTGTGAGACAAGAGAAATGGCACGTATTCAAAAACAGCAAGCCTCAGTTAAATAGAAGGGGAAAAAATAAAAGTCACTGTGAGGATGAGCCCAAGGAGAATCTGCATCCTTGAAGATGGTCAAAACTCAGTTGGCCAAGGCTTGAGCAATGTGTTGTTCATGACCTCCAGAGGTCCCCCTTCCAACATAGGACTTTTTGGGTTTTTTTTTAGAAAATAGAAAATGTCGGACAACACATCTACTAGAAGCCATAGGGAATCTGAACAAGAAGTAATATATGATATCATTAGATTGAAAATATCCTAGATGATAGCAGTTAATAAGACAGAGAGATCTGACCAGAAGTGGGTAAAACTATACTAATCATATACACACTTTAGTCAAAGTAGAGAAATAAGAGAAACCTTTCAAAGAATACTCCATGTGTATTTGGAGATATATGATACAGAACATTCCATAGGGCTGCTTATTTATTTCCTCTTCAAATTCTAAAGCAAGTGACAAGCTCAGACATCTAGCGTGCAGTTGTCTAAGGTTGGGTGGGATCAGTCTGAGCCACATTGCATGAAAGCAGATTAAACAGAAGACTAAAGGAATTAAATATGGGACCATAATTTTTTGAGTTTATTTACTGTTGTATATTATTTCCTCCAAGCAATGGTGTGGGGTAGTGCCTGTAAACAAGTSTGCAAGCAAAAATCAGAAGATATATTTAGCATTTATTGCTGGAGTCCAGCTTTAACAAGAATACCCACATGTTTACAGTAGAGCTGATTAACCAAAATAATAAACCAACATGTAATTAAAAACTGAAGTGGCTTTTGAAAAAATATTTTTCTCAGAAAATATAACAGAAGAAAAATATTTTAATCTGTTTTTCAGATGGAGATTTTAATCATGGAGTATGTGCGATATAGTTTAAAATATCTTAACAAATATTTGTTAGAACATAGAGCTTTGAAACTTTGTAGTGGTATATCTAGAAATAGGCCTCTTTAATATACTCCAGATAGGAAAAACTCATTGTCAGTGTGGTTTCATTTATTAATGTCATGCTTTGCACCTTCACAAAGGCTAGACTTAATTTCATAAAATTTGCTGTGTATTTCTCTGTGTTTGTACACCAGATAAAAACAAGTATGTATCTTCCAGAAGCATGTTCCAACTAATGAATTTGCAGAAATTCATTCTTCTGGGAGATACTGTCTGAAGAAAAGCTGAAAAAGAGTTATTTCTCTTACAATTATTAAGTGGTGTGCCAATACATCCAGCAAAGATAAGTCAAACAAGTCCAGCATAAATACAGAAGTGAAACCAGTATATAAACATTCATATTCCCAGTATTTTCATTTATATATTTGTAAAAATAGATGAAATGCAGAGACCACTAACTTTATTAAATATCATAGAGGGTAGCTAGTGTTAAGATTAGAACAGGCACATTCCTACTCACTMTTTTGCGTTTCTCTCTGTTCCACGACTAGTATTAACTTTTGGTGAGTGATTATTATTCTGCTGCTGTGTAGGAAAATTATATCACAGAAAGGGCTGAGTCTCAGACCCCTTATGGTATTAAGTACCTAATCCATGCTGGGCTCTGCTAGCTAGATGTAAATGCTACTGAGGATTCAGACCTGAGAAACTGAAAAATTTCCTTGTATGGTATATAAAGTTCCCTAGAACTGCTGTAATATTGAAGAGAAAAGCTAGATGCAAGCCATCAAGGTGGATTAAATCTCCCTTTATTTTAATATACAGAAAGGAAAGAATATTTATATTTCAAATATTTGTCCTAATTATATCATGAAATAAGGAACGTGGGAGGTGTGCAGCAGTTCCTGTTAGAAGTCGGTGGGCAGAGCAGAAGGCTTTTTCATTTAGTGAGTCTGTGAAATAATGGCTTAAAACAAGAATGAGAGTGGGCAAGCAAGGGGAGGACAAAAAAAAAAAAAGAGCAATTACTGAAGGGCAGCTTTAAAACATGTTCACTGGTTTCAAAGTAAATCAGTCTCTCTGAGTTTGAATGTAAAGATATATTTTAAGGAAAAGTAACATAGATGAGCCTGCAGGGCAATCAAAAATGTTTTTGACTGAAGATTTCCAGAGAAGATAACTTTACTGGAGAACTCTTATCTTACCATTATGTCCTGTTTAGCATTCTTAAATGTCACAGAAATTCTGTCATTAATATTCATTATTCACTCTGAAGGGTGAGTATATTGAGTATATTGAGTCCCACCACTAAGATCTTAGTGATCARAATAATCTTACACATCAGGATGCATGCAAAATATGTTCCTGTAATCACAGAACACTGAAGGCAAATAATTATATACATTACAAACACTGCCTTCCTAGTAGCTTTTCAAAGCAAAGCAAAGCAAAGCAAAACAAACAAATAGTAAAACAATTACAAGGACAATTAAGCAGGAAACCTTTTATAATAAGAAAATACACTGACCACCTCCCCTGCATTTTCAGGATTGGATCTAAAAACCTTTAAACGCTTTGCTGTAAATAGGCTTCCCAGTGTAACTAACTGCTTGACAGCTGTAGGACTTTGACAGGAGCTAGAAATGCAACAGCCTCTGCAGAGGCGTACAGAAATCATTATTAATATTGTGCAGCTGTTTAGCTAAGCAAAATCTGAAGCAAAAAAATTTACATTTCAACAGACAATACAGTGCTTTTTGTTGAAAAGTAAATCAATGAAATTTTAATCAAGACTATGTCTCTTTTCATAGTGTGTCACCTAGGTTTCTCAGGCAACAGTACTGATTGAGTGAACTGAGAGCTCACTTGTTAATTGTGAAGCACTGTCTTGTTCATGTCCACTGAGCTCATGGAAACAGGCACAGGTTCATTAAAAAAAAAAAAAAAAAAAGGTCTCCTGTCAAACTTTTGTGACTTCTAAAAAAAGTTAGTTAGAAAGTTCTCATGATTTTTTGAATAGGTGTATTTGTTTAAACAATTTTATAAGATCACTTTGTTCTTAATATTTTGTGTTTATTTAAATAAATGATCAATCTGGTTTTGAATGTTTTCATATACATACATTTGTTTTCATTTATATACATATTTTATTCATCTACATAATATTTGTTTTCAATCATTTTCATCATATATACAAATTCCTATGAATCCTGGCCCTAAAGCCAGTGAACTTTTGTACAGATCCAGGGAGTTGCTACTGGAAAGATTCTTTGAATCGTTAGTCATTTAGCCTTCTCCCAAAATAGACTATTTTTTCTTCTAACATGCCTCATCTGTTGATCCTTCAGCCACTATTGTTGCTCTAAGTCAGAAGACAATAATACAATTTCTATTTTGTGTTTTACTTGAGAAATAAAATGTTAAATCTGACAGCTAGATCATGTAAAGTGTATGCTTTAAAATTTAATTAATTGAATGCATAATGTGCTTGAAATAGCAAATGATACCCCAAAAGAAGTCTACGACTAGCATACAGTCTGGTATAGAAATATCCAGAAATTTGAAGCAACTGGCTCGGTGAAGCAACTGGCTTCATGATCCACTGCAGGAAGGAGTAATCCAATTTGATTTGCTTTGCCCAGAAGCAGACTGTGCTAGATATATCTAGTTATGTATACGGTGAATGTATGTATATATGTATCCAACACTGAGCCTGATCTGATATTTACAGCCAGTGAACAGGGAACAGTTCAGGTATTTTTTACTTCCTAACTGTGTAAGTGATGGTAATCTGGTTTATGAGGAGAAAGCTGATCTTGTCACCTGTGGTGAGGGTCATCTCTTTCTGGAGAAATTTGTGAAGTTATGTCATGTCATATGCTCCACAAGCTGCTGAGCTGTTCTGGGCTCACGGGCCAGTTGTAGGGAACAACTTGGCTGTTTCACATGGGCAGCATGTCTAATATGATCTGCAGGGGAGAATGTCACTGTGATAGGCGTGCGAATCTCTCAGGACAAGGTTCAGGATTCTGGAAAGCTCATATCTGCATGGATATTAAAAAATACACATATTTGCATATATTTATTTTTTATTTATTTCAGTGAACACAACATTTCTTTTCTATCTGGACTGCACAAGTAAACTGGTGAATTCCACCTCTGTATAGGAATGGGACAGTTTCCTTTTTTTCTCATTCAAAGTATTTTCCTTGCTACCAAGGAAACCTTGTGTAGGAAGAACAGTTCTGAAAGCTTGCACATGGCTCCTGTTGCTAAGGAAACTACCAAAATTGCCTGCAAACCTGCAGTTCTCTTACCTGCAGTTGTGCCTTCAGAGGGCTGAGAAGCACTTAGGTGAAATATACTTAGGCTATGCAAAACACAAAATACCAAACTGACATTTTTTTTTTATTTCATCATTTTCTCTAGTATTTAGTGTCTGAGATTGATTTCCCAGAGATATTATGAAAAGATTATCTCCTATCTTCCCCTACCACTGCTTTCTAACTCTCTTTGCAATTACAAGGGCAAGTGWAGGGTCCTGCACCTGGGGAGGAATAATCCTAGACAGGTCTACAGGCTGGGGACCGACCTCCTGGAGAGCAGCCCCACAGAGAGGGACCTGGGCRTCATGGTGGACGACAGGTTGACCATGAGGCAGCAGTGTGCCCTTGTGGCCAAGAAGGCCAAGGGGATCCTGGGTGCATTAAGCAGAGCGTCTCCAGCAGGTCGAGGGAGGTGATTCTGCCCTGGTGAGGCCGCACCTCGAGTGCTGCGTGCAGTTCTGGGCTCCCCAGTGCAGGAGGGATGTGGAGCTGCTAGAGAGAGTCCAGCGCAGGGCCACAAAGATGATTAGGGGTCTGGAACATCTGCCCTATGAGSAAAGGCTGAGAGAGCTGGGCCTCTTCAGCCTGGAGAAGAGAAGACTGAGAGGGAACCTGATCAATGTGTATAAATACCTCAAGAGAGGGAGTGAGGAGGATGGGACTGGCCTCTTCTCAGTGGTGGCCAGTGATAGAACTAGAGGAAATGGCCACAAATTGAGGCACCAAAAGTTCCACAGGAACTTAAGAATTTCTTTCCAGTGAGGGTGACAGAGCACCGGAACAGGCTGCCCAGAGAGGTGGTGGAGTCTCCTTCTCTGGAGATCTTCAAAACCCGCCTGGACATCACCCTGTGCCACATGCTCTAGGGGACCCTGCGTGTGCAGGGGGGTTGGACTAGATGACCTCTAGAGGTCCCCTCCAACCCTAGCCATTCTATGATTCTATGTTTCTATTCACACACAAAATAACCAAGCAACTACTATAGTTGCAATACCTAATTCCTCTCATCCTAAATTATTCCAGATAGATATATGGGAAGGAGACATAGACAGATGTGATCTGCTCAGAAATGCAAATCATGACTCTTCAATAGTTTTCATACATCTGTCTAGCTGGTATGCAAAAATGATGACAACTTTTAAAGAACAGTGGAATTTATATGTTTTGCTAAACTACCCGTTAAAAGGATATTAGATTAATTCTGAAGAGTTCTAGTAATATTTCAAATGTGGCTATTTTCACATATATTCAAAACCACAAAGCAAACCTGATGACATTTCTAGTCTCCCACAAGGATTGATACTTGTCTGCTTATTAGATGACCTTCATAGACCTTCATCAGATATGTAAGGGCACATTAAGCTTTTTGACTGTAATGGTACCTCTTTTACTAATTTCAGCTSATACTCCACACAAATTGCTCATCTTGTACCTTGGTCAAAGCTCTTGTATTAATTCAGTAAAGATTCAAAACTAATCATTTGAATGAATAATTGATTAGAAATAAATTGAATATCAGTGGAAAATAACAGCAAAATTACAATCTAAGATATGAAATGAACAATGTTTTGTATGGCGGTCCATTATGTTCACTGCATATGATGAACATTTTGTTCTGATAGGTACACAAATTCTTAAGCCACTCCTATATATTATTAAAAAAAAAGTGAGCTCTGTATATACAGTTGCTCAGATTCCTCTCTCTGCCTCTCTTTTTGAGGCCCCCAGTACCAGCGCTAGCATCTACATAAGCCACAGTATGCAGCATCTCATAGGACTAGACCAAAAAAAAAAAAAAAACCCACATAAATTAATGACTCATACAGAGGGTTTTAAGAAGTTTCAGGWTTCTACTGGCAGCAGAAGAGGATGCAGTGCCTGGAAATTAACTGATAATGCAGTTTGTACTTCTTTTAAAAATGTAGTTGAGCTTTCAATTTTAGAATATTTCTGTTTTCTAGTATGTCCATCAGTCATAKAAATATTGACCACAACATGGCAAAAAAGAATCAAGTTCAGCCACATRCTCTGTACCTCTCTGCCTGCTGGCTGCAAAACTAAAGGCTTAATCAGACCTTATTTTCTTGTTTATTGTGAGCAGTCATTTTATGAATCAAACTCAACCTYTGCAGTATTGGACACCCACCACTCTAAAAACTTGTTGCCATGATGACTTGTTGCTGCACTGCAGTGTATGGAGATTGTAAGTAGTCAGAAAAAAAGTTTAGAGATTTGACAGGGTTTTAGAGTTTTGAGAGAATACCTTTGCAATTTCAGTGTTTTTATTAAAATGAGGTATGTAATAGGAAGTGTTGACTCCTTTTTCCCCAAATAAACTCTCTGAGGCAAAAGAGTCCAAGAGAGGTCGGGATAAAATGGTTTCTTATCCTGCAAAGACTTCAGGTTAAAAAGCAAGCAAACAAACAAACTAAACCACCATAAAATCATGTTTTGTACTGTTATAAAGTCAATATCTTTCAGAATATCATGCAAATTAAGTGAAACAGCTTCCTCTCATTTCACTCTACTTTTTGAGTAAAGAACATTACTTTGTGAGTAAAGAACAATACAATGCAGGGTTAAACAGTCCAGGTCTGTCAGACCATGGACTCTAAAAAGCCTTGGTCTGCAAAGGAATTAACCACAGGCTTCCTCTTCCATGATATCATTCTAAACTCTAGGAAGTTCTCATGTCAAGAGTGTAATTGGAACTGGTGCACTCCAAATKTTCTGAAAAGGAAGAAAATTGTTTTGCTAAAAGCTAAACTCAGCTCTGGAATCCAGCTGCTCTCACTTCTCTAGATGCTTGTAATCAGAGGATCTTGACTCACATTGCCTAGCATTTAGACGTTGCCTTCAGGAAACAGGCTTTACAGTTCAGTTGGGAGTTGAGATGCTTTCCTCTCCCTCCACACCTTATATTTTTATTTCCACCATCTTTTAAATTTGGTATAACTATAGGTGCAGAGACCTTAACGATTTTTACTCTTAAGCATGTGACTGAACCAATATAAAGACACTGAATACACAAACTTTTGATAGTACCAAAAGCTAATTTTATGCTTCTGCTGTTTTTCTGTCTGTGACCGCCTAGACAAAGAGGATAAGTAGGACTCAAGAGAAGGGCCACAGATTAAATACCAAAAAAAAAAAAAAAAAAAAAAAAGCTATGCTTGAAAACTTTGTTTTCCACTATTTCAAGAAAGTGAGGTGATTTTGGGGTTATATCTCATATTATCTAAACAAAGAACAAAGAATCTTCTTGTCCTGCTGAAGGATGGTTTCCAGAGAAAACCATCCATTAGTTTTTCTAACAAATTKTAACTACTGCACTCAAAATGATCCTGTGGAAAAGTGGCAGTAAAACAAGCAGTAATAAGTCAAGTTTAGGTGTTCACACACCTACCAGAAAGGCGAGGAATTCCCATATGGAAATTGTTTACTTTATGTCTGTGTTCTTCAAAAATCACACAGCCAACAGAAATGACTCATTCTAAGTTTGAGCATTTAATTCAGTCAGTGATTGATTTCTAATTAGTCAGTGCTGTGAATTTATTATAATGCAACTCTTTTTATACCCATGGTGATCCAAGAGCATCTTGAACATGCCGTTCCCCATAGTCATCAATTCACAAGGTTGGGAACTGGTTGGCATTTACGCCCAAAGAAAATTGCATGTGCTTCTCCCTGGGGTATAATGACTTCCAGCATATGCTTGTGAGGTTATTATGTTGGATGCATTTCCCTGTATTTTCATGGTTTGCACAAAGAGATCTTATTTTCATTAATTTTCACAAATGACCATTTTATTTATCTATAAAAACTTTTTTTATTTTTCTCATATATATAAAAAATACAACTACATTTTTCACACAATTATAAAGCTGAGGTGGGTGACTTCACCAGCTGCAAAGAAAAACAAAATTATTAGTTGTGAATATTAAAGCAGGTGGTTTTGAACTCCCATGGTTAGAGGTAAGCAATAGTAATGGCTACAATTATGATTACTTATGCACAGTTTATGTCAGAACCTGATTAGCAGGCAATAAGAACAGTTTCCATAATGGCACAAGGCAAGTGTTTTTCTCTAATGAAGCAGAACTACAGTTCTCACAGGGAAGGAGAGAGCTGTTACATCAGTTGAAATAGGTAATAAAAAAATGAGCAAAATATTTTATTTTTATTATGTTAAATAATAAATAATGCTTCATGTGTTTTTCAAATTCTTATAGATTTGCATTTTCAGGGSGCCTAAAAATTATTCGTATTGAAACACTGGTAAATGTCAAGCTGCTATTATGCAAAAAATTCTCTATTCATCTTGAAGATTGTCCTGAAAATCGAGATGAAAAATGCATTACTAGAGTGAAAGTGACTGATAAAATCATGTGGCTSAAATCTGGATTCTGTTCCTTCCTTTAGCAAAGAATAGTCTTATCACTTACCAGATACTCACATCCGTTCAGTAAGTAGATACCATTTATACAGAAATAGTGACTATCCAGAAGATCAAGATTATAGTCAGATCTTTCAAGCTGTGATATCACTTCTATTAAAATGATCTCTCACTAAGATCTGGGTAGGAGCCAGCTGTTGAAGTAGAATTTTTCTGGTTAATTATTTCTTTTCTCTCTCAGAGAAAGAGGTAAGAGTGAGGAATCACAAACATTTAATTCTCCTCCCAGTTATCTCAAATCTGATGAGAAATCCCTGGCAAGCTATCAAACCTCTGTGTCTCAGTTGTCTTCCCTGAGAAAAAAAGGAAAATATATTTTTTCCACATTTGTAAAGTATAAGGACCTTACTCACAAAAAAGTAACAAATTTATATATATATATGACATTGTAAGATAAAGAAAGTACAGTACAAATATGTCTGGCTATACATAGAACTTGTGAATGAAGCACCTTTTTGGTTAGAGTGGAAGAACCCCATGCAAAAGAGCAGGCTGGGAACCACTAGTTTAGAARTAGTTTTACATAGCAAGTTCAGCCTGAAGTATCAGTGCACCCTTGTGTTTTGAAAGAGTTAACTCTTATAAAAAAGAGTGTATGCGGCAGGCTCAGAGACATATTCTTTCCCCTTTATTCAGTTCTTATGAGTATGAGACCACCTGCATCTRAATGCTGAATCTGATTTGGGGTCTCTCTGTGCAAGAGCAACATGGACAAATTGGACTCAATTCAGCGGAAAGTCACCAAATTGTCAAAGATCTGGAGCATGAGACGTACAAAGAGAGGCCAGGGGAGGTGAGCATGTTAAATCTGAACAAGGAAGCACTAAGTTAGATCTTGCTGCTGTCTGCATCTATTCACAGGATGCCAAAAGAGATTCACAAAACCAACCAGAGATACCCRGTGAAGGGACAAGAAGCAACCATCTGAGCTGAAACATAGGAAACTTCAATTAGATATTGAAAAAAAAAAACCACCAAAACAGAAAGATAGTCAAACACTGGAACACTTTGCTTGGAGATATTGTGGAATCTCCAGCCTTAGAGACATGAAAGCTTAACCAAGCAAGGCCATGAAAAATTTGATCTAACTTTGAACCTAGCCCTGATTCAAACAGGAGTTTGGACAAGATAAATTTTAGAGACCTCTTTCAAAATTTTTTTCCCCTAAGATTCTACCATTCTTAACATAGTTTGAATAACATATATCAATGTGATCATAAGGACTCCCCTTTGCTGCAGACCAACAGAAATAATTAAGAATCAATAGTTGCAAACATTTCAGTCAGTGTCTTTTCCCTCTCGTTTACTTTCCACTAGAAATGTTTACATGTGTTCAAAACTTGCAGGGAAAGTTAGTGAAAAGTTTAATTCATTTTGTCTTGTTTTAARTACTCCTGACAAGATTTTCCGTGTAGTAATCAAGAAAAGGGACAGTAACTTTTCTCCCTTTGGGGCCGTGAGGACTAAGGCAGTCAGTGTGAGCTGGAAATAAATGCAACTGTGGATAAGTGATAGTCAGGTAACAGCAATGAATTCTGGCTTTGGCTGTGGTTTAAAGGTAATAGACAAGGCTTCCAAGCAAGATGCCTAGAAGTCTATCAGTTTACATAGTAGGAGATTTCTTACATCCCCTCAGTGACAATAATGGTAACAGCTATAGAATGAAAGCTAATGATTTTGATTTTTATCTACATTCCTATTTATATTCACTTTTATTTGCCTTATGATTACATTCACCATGAATGAGGGACAGTTAGTCCTAGCGTTCTATTTGTAAAATTTGCCTTATGTCAATAGTCCTGCCTGAGATCACACTTCTAAACTGCACCCAGCTGGTTTAACTTGGAGGACTTGGCTTCCCTCCTAGTGGCATAAAAACACTGCTTTCAACATAATGACTATGCAGCTATCCTGTTTTCTGCACCCATATAAATTATCGCTAAGCACTAATCAAAATGTCCTTGACAGCGGTCACAGTTTGGACACCTTCCTTCAAGCAATCACAGTGAGTGGAAGCTTGCATTTCTTTGGATACTCCCAGCATTTTCTGGATAAGCTACTCTGCCTGTCTCTGGAAATACTCCTGCCTGAGCAAAAGGATGGTGACAAATTATAGCAGTGCTTCTGGAAGAGGAGCRAGGGCTCAATACCAAAGTTATTTATTCCATCATCTCTTCACTTACAGCAATAAGTGAAGCAAAATAAGTCTCTTTGCTGTTAAAGACATATTCACCTCCAATGTTTCCTGTCTGAAATCCTGCCTGCTTTACCTTGCYTCTCCTCTCCCAGCTTGCACAAACAGAAACACATATACACATAGTTCAAAGTCTGTGTGTCGTATTGTCACAGATATCTTTGTGAGGAAGTTTTAGGGAATTTCCTTTGGCATGAATACATCATCAACAAGTTTACTGAAGATATAAAATTGGAAGGAGAGACTGATACACAGAGGGTTGTGCTGCACTTTGGAGACYTCTCTGCAGGCTGGAAGAGATGGGCAGAGAGGAAGCTCATGAAATTCAAAAGGGTGAAATGCAGAGTACTGTGCCTGGGAAGGAATAGCCCCATGCACCAGGACAGGCTAGGGGATGACCTGCTGGAGGACAGCTCTGTGGAGAAGGACCTGGAAGTCCTGGTGGACAACAAGGTGACCATGAGTGAGCAATGTGCCCTTGTGGTTAAGAAGATCAATGGTATCATGGCCTGGTTTAGGAAGCACATTGCCAGCAGGTTGAGGGAGGAGATGTTTCCCCTCTACTCAGCCCTGTTAAGGTTATATYTGAAATACTGTGACCAATTTTGGACTCCCTGATGCACGGCAATATAAATACCCGATGGAGRGAAGTAAAGAGATTCCCAATGACACACCAAGAGGAACTTCCAGTATAGAAGTTCTATTTAAACATAGGAAAACACTTTTTCACTGTGAAGATGACTGAACTCTAGAATAGGTTACCCAAACAGCCTGTAGAAGTTCCATTTTTGGAAAGATTCAAAATGCAACAGGATAAATTCATGACCAACCTAAGCAAGGGGTTGTACTGGCTGATCCCCAAAAAGCCTCTTCCAACCCAATCTATTCTGTGATTCCAACCTCATCTGTTCTGTGATTTTAAAATGAATTATTGTTTGCTTTATCACAATTGTGTCTGTACTAAAGCTATTTGAGTCATATCAGGGAACACTTAGAATGTTCTAATTCAAGGCAAAGAAGAAAAGAATACCTTAGGTGATATGCCCATAGCGCTGCAGCTGAGATATAACAAACCTTGCCATCAGTAGCCACTGAAACAACACTGATTTCCCAGAATATGTCYCTTCCCATCCCATCAAGGCTGAGACCTAGGCCTGTTCAGCCTGAAGAAGAGAAGGCTGAAACAGAGTCTGATCCGTGTCTCTAAATATGTCAAGGGAGGGAGTGAGGAGAATGGTGCTGGTCTCTTTTCCRTGTGATYACTGATAGGACWAGAGGAAATGGCAACAAACTGAAGCACCAGAAGTTTCACAGGAACTTCAGGAAAAAATTCGTGATGGTGACAGCGCACTAGAACAGGTTGCCAGGAGAGGTTGTGGAGTCTCCTTCTCTGGAAATCTCCAAAACCCACTTAGACGTCATCCTGTGTCATGTGCTSTAGGTGACCCTGCGTGTGCAGGGGGATTGGACTAGATGAKCTCTAGAGGTCCCTTCCAACCTTAACAACTTTATGATTCCATTCCATTCCTTATTCAAATTCATAAATCATACACTAAACTTCCTAAAGCAAAATAAATCCAATTGAGTTGCTTTAGGTAGGACAAAAATGCAACAACATTTTAAAGGCAAGATGATAATATCTTAATTATTTTTCTTTTCTTGAGTCATGAACAGAGCAAAATTTCACACAATGACCTAATAAAAAATGTTAGATTTGGTTGAAGAACTATGTTTTAGTTTTGTGCTTAAAATAATCTGATACTTTTCCTCATTTAATGTCAATTCATCTCATACAAAGCTTAGGGAAACGCTCTCCATGAAGAATAATCCAGCCACAGAAATGACAGACATCTACAGACAGCCACAGAAATGACAGACATTTGTCCCATCTATCAGCATAATATTGGAACTGAGTATGTAGAAAGCAGTCAGCTGTGATGAGACCAATTGTATACAATTAGCACGGCTTCTGGGCGCAATGTTGTTCAGTCTTGGACTAATGCTAGCACGAGACATATCCCTGGATGACATACAGTCCATTGGATTGCTATTAGTGRTAAGGCACTTTTAAGCTTTTCACCAAGGCTGACTATTCCATGAGACAATAAGGCTATGACTCTATAGTAAATTAAACATAGTCAGAATGACTTCATTTACTAAGGCCAAGTGTCATGGAACTTCTTGGTATTTTTAAAATTACTTAACCTACAAAAAATAAGCTACTGCCTTTTAGAAATTGTCCCTGATCTGCTGTCTGTCTCAAATAATTTCCAGGAATTGTTTGAGAGAGTTTGCTGGTTGGCAGATGAAAATAATGGCATGGATTATTTTAATAATCTAGATGGAAGTGGTTTGTATGGTCTTATGTAAATGTTTCCTGTCACTATTTAATTTACTTGTACACTGAGTTTTGCAAATAGATTTACAGAAACAAGCCTTTGCTTCTTTGTAGGACTCTAGCAATTGAACAGCAGTTCTGCATAGCAATAAGTACTAAATCTGCAGGTAAAATTAGAGCATTGGAAGCAAACTGAGAAAAAAAGATAAAATATCAATGAAAGGCGATAAAAAACGGATGAAAAAATAGCTACCGCTCAAAAGGAAAACATAAAAATAAGGCAGCCCCACTTAACTCACCAGTAACAATTTTTTCCACTAGTTTTTCTGTGTGGTTAGGATTATACACAGCATCTGTAACTTTAATATCTATGTAGTTTATTAAAGAAAGAGCAATGGGGAGGAAAAATGTTACTTACTGTGCTTATGGCCTGTCATGGATAATAGTTTAGAGGCCTATTGGATATTTTTATCCATTTGGGGTTATCCATTTGGGTCTCATTTATTTATTTATTTATTTATTTAGGATCTATGAGTCTTTGAACATAACTTTGCTTGATCTTTTGCATCTTGGGAATATAATTCTAAATAGTACCTGTGGATTGAATCTTCTTAATGTGCTCTATTTTTCACTTGTTCCTAAAATTAACAACTAATTAATGTGAGGAAGAAAGGTGTACTGGAGAAATAACAGATCTATTTTCAAATGATGTTTGTGGTGTAAACTTCAGCTTTTGCTGAAGAAAAATACTTAAAATGACAAGCAGCCTATGATGTTAATGATAAATCTATAATCATTGAATAGATGGACACACCTTGTTAATGATCTAAAGAAAAAGGAAAGGTGCTAAGCTGATCTAACAGGAGACTGTTCAAAGTTTCATTGTAGGAAAGAAGGGAAGCATTCAAAGAGATTCCTGTCTGATATATCTAGCAGAGCGAGAGTTTGAAGTGATCATTAATTAGAGGTGATCAGAAGATGATGAATTTATCTTTTGTTACTTGAATAAGTGTGCTGTTGGTAAAAAATGTGCTGTCTTTTCACAGTCAGAACCTGAAAACCCTCTCAACAAAGAAGAAATGTTATTAAAACCAAAGATTATCTTTGTGGATACTTATGGATCTATAGCTGATATTTAAGGTATGGAAAGTATTTATCTTAAGAAAAAGATAATTTGCATACATCTTGTTATTAAATATATTATTATATATTATTTATTATTGTATTTTTTATTTAATATTAATACCTTATAATTCTGCTACCATTTGAATATGATTCTTAAGAAATGATGGGGAAATATTTTGCAAAAAAGGACTCAAATCCTAGATAAGCTGGTATCTCCAAAAGGGTCATAGAAGTAAGCAAAACCATAAAGGAATTTGAACAGAAGGCCTAATTGGTGAAAATAAAAAATGAGTGACTAAAAAAGACATTTTTTAAGACAGGATGACACTTTGGAAGTGCCTAATTTTCTTCCTTGGCTGGCAAGGGAGTGCCAGTATCTGTTATCCACAGGATGCCCACTACCTTCAATAAGTTATATTTAGATGACATTATTCATCCTTAAAATACCTTAGTTTGTTAGAAATACAAAGAAGATGTAAGCTCTTGATACTGGCAAGGTAAATAAATGACAAATAGACCATCTGTGAAAGGTAAGGAATAATGATGACATGACATGTAGCAGGTTTTGGTGGATCCTGAATAATTTCACATGTAAGATTATAAGGAGGAGTCTTTTAGTTGTCAAAAAGTGAGGCTCTATACATGCTTTTCCCCAGTAGTGATGCAAAGCACTCAGTACAGCCTATTTTAAATAGTTCAGTACATTTATGAGAAGGTTTGTGCAGTCTGTGCCAGAGGATTGAAGTCGATGCTTCAGGAAGCACATTGGAGTCTAAGTCTTTTTTACATTTCCAGATAGGAATAAGCTAAAGAAAAAAAAATAAATAAAAGRCACAAGCTGAAAGCATTAGCAGCAGTATACTTTCACCAAGAAGTTAAAGGATTTCTTTCTCATCTGATTTATCCATAAAAAGTAGAAAGGTTTAGTTGGCACGTTGAAAACAGTAAGGTTTTGAAATAATTTAAGTATCTGTCATACTGAAGACAAGATATTTATAGATATCTTCATAATAGACATTTTAATTAAATTCCTGATTCACAATATTTCAGTGTTCACAAGGGAAGATGAAATACCTAGGAAGGATTTGCTGTCCATCATCTAGTCAGCCTCACATGCTGCAGTCTAGACAGTTCTTAACAATGAGAAATGAATACTTTCAAGTATGTGTTTACATGTATTACTGAAGAGGAAGACTTTTTTTTTTTTTTCATGATTCATTTGAGGTAACAGGATGCTGCTTACTCCCATTTCATTAAATTGATTGTATTAAAAAAGAGGATATTGAAACCTAATGTGATTTTCTTTTGGGTCATGAACCAGCACATGTTCACTTCTCTCTTTTATTTCTGAGGTATGATAACATATAGAAGAAGAATAAAGAAGACAGCTTGGAGAAGCAATTTCTGAAATGATAACAATTAATTTCCCAGAGATCCCAATTAATAACTCCTTGATGTACAAACTCATTGCATCTTACTAGGTTTTTATATTTTGAAGAAACATATTTTGAATGCACCCTATCTTTTATATAGGTATAGATTCTTATAGAAATTGCTTTACAAGTAATAATATGGATGGTATAATATGTATATAAGAAATGTACAATACATATTTAAATGTCTATCCATAACTACTGGAGTTTTGCCCCTATGCAGCAATGCAGACAAACATGCTCTGAGAAAAATGCTCTGAGAAAAAAATGACAATTTATAGTAAGGGATCTGAATATAGCACAGTATGCCTTTTTCCTGGCTGTTGAAATCTAATTATTTTTCAAGAAGAGACTAGCTCTTTTTGATACTAGAAATTAATTACTTTTTAAAATTAACGGTTTAGTTCCAGATTCAAGAAATCAGATGATTCTGAAGGTATTTGAAGGACATTACAGAAGGTCATGTTGTAAACAGAAGAACAAATTACTCTTATGTGGGTAGGCACATAATTTAATTGTTACTTGTCGATCTTTGAAGGATGCTGTTAATGCTGGTGTTCATCCTGGTTGTGTGTCAGCAAATATAAAGACACAGGCTTGGATAAAGTAATGACTGAGCTGGCAGCTGGAAGAGAGAATTCCTGAGATTGCTGAAAATCCAGTATAGCTTTTAAGCTCTACAAAAGTAGTTCCACAAGAAGCAACATGACTGTCATCACAAGCCCTCTCCTGTGTCTCTTCTCCTGTAATTCTCAGCACAGAAATGTTGTTCTTTTTCCTTGAAATAAAAATATGTTGCATAAACCCAGGCAAGTAGGACACTAAGAAAATACTTGGGTTCTAAGGATCATCCTTGACAAGCTACTCAGTCTCGTAGCCTTTGAAAGAAACTATCTTTACTGAAACTGAATCATAAAACAAGTGTAATATTTTGTAATATATAAAGTTTCAGACAGAAAAAAATYATTAATAAAAAAATTACTGAAACTTAACAATGACTCATCATTGAATATTGCCATTTTTCCTTGCTCTTGCTGTGCTTCTTGCTTCTTGCTACTTTTCTTTCTAAAAAAAGGTTACTGGTAATTTATTTGCTTTTCCTCTGAAGAGAAAAATAAGAAATCCAGATTTAGAAAGTCCTGACATAGCGGAATCAGCTTCAGATATTTAAGTCCTGAGTATTAGTTCTTAAATCATGACTTTCAAAGTATCTCCTATATTAGAGGGCTGGACAGGAGAAAATGGGAGATATGTTCATTCTTGCTTACAGGATGAAGCTCCAGAAGGCTGTGTGTCTCCTTGTARGTGGGTGTCTTTGAGTAAAATAAGACACTTCAAATAGCACTAAATGCCTATCTATAAGATAACTCACTCCTGACCCTCTTGCGTATGTGTACATTTTGGTGTCTTTGTGTATGTCTACACATATGTATGCCATTCACAGAAGTCAGTGGAGATATGTATCTATGTATGAGTGTCTATAAGGATATGTATTCTTCATTTATAAAAGTATAATAATTCTTTGCAACCTGGAAAGCCCGGTAAGGCTTTCTCCAGACTGTCATACCACCATAATGCTACCTGCTCCTCTTTTTTTTTAATTATGTAGTGATGATTTTAGTATAAGCACATTCTCTGTTTTCCTATAATCTACATGACCTGCTATTGTAATGGGGCTGACAAGTTCTTCCAGGAAAGTGTCAAGTACCATCTGTTTTAGCAGACGAGGTCTCAGTCACCACTTCTCTGTTGTTTAAAATACTGTCAATCATTTGCTAAGGTCTAAGATTTTTAATAACACTGAGGTATTTAAAGATCCACAGTTTTTCCTCTGCCAGGAAGGCATTTTTTTTTTCTGTTTATGAATAACACTTGGCCAAGGTGTTCATTTCTCTTTACTTAACCTTCAAAATTAGATCTATTCACACTGCTATACAAGTAAAAGACACAGAGAAACTTAATATGTCTCCACAGGCTTTATAGTTGATAGCAGTATAGAGATGATAATGATTAACTCAGCATATCATCTCCCTTTTCCTCTTTGCTAGGTGTTATATGGGCAGAGTCTTGTTTGTTTTCCTTTCTTTGCAGAGTGCACATAAAATGCTGAGTTCAATAAGAGAGAGAGAAAGTAAGCAAGATATCCAGGAAAGGGGAATCACACTATCCATTTTGCTATGGGATAAATAAGAAACAGAATCAAAATTCTGTTTCTCAAATATGAGGGCCTTTTCTGGGGAGAAATTCTCTCTGGATAGCATATACAGATTAGATTTAGGTCTTAAATTCAAAACTGCAGTGTGATCAGCAACAATGTGAATTGTACAACTCTTATGTAGTCTTACAGATGCCGTAATTTATTAAGTGCTTAACCATCTCTGATTTTTTTTTCAGGAGTTCTGTTTGTGTGCACACCTCCTTGTTGATAAGCATGTTGGCACAGAAGTTGCCCAAGGCAAATCTTTTTYTAAGGATTCTCAGAGTATATGTACTGCACACATGAGTTCACAAAATTCTTCTCCTTGAAAAAGTAGTGAATGGAAAAATCATCATCACACATTTTTAAGGTAGCAATCATATCTATAGCTTTCCAGGAGAAAGTCACACTGCAAGAAGCTTAAATAAGCCTCTTTGCTTAAGCATATTTGCAAAATCCTGGCCTGTAAACATTTGCCAGAAATGCTCTGAGAAGAAAAAGAAGATAGAGCTACCTAGAGGTTTCTCATGGAAAGTTACTTGGGATGTGATTCAGATCCAAAATGGGACATATGAATATCGATCTATACTTGGGTATCTACATTGTAAGCAAGGTGTCTGAGTCTCCAGTATAATCACTGGAAAGTTCAATCCAGATGCCTAGTGATATCTGAGATGCTGTGTATTATCCAAGGAATCTGTGTGGAATTGATGTAAGGGCAGAAGGCTCTCAGAAGTTCGCAATTAGTACAGCTAGAGGTCATGCAGAAAACCCTACAGTGCTTTACATGACATTGGATGCCTGTGTTCAGCCAGCTGCATCTTGTCTCACTCAGTGGAAGCTGTGGAGACTCAGTGGACCGTATAGAGGTGTCCACCTCAGGATGAGATGGGTAGCTCTGTAAGCTTCATTGGCAATACAGCCTTTAATTCTGGAACTGAATATCAGCCCAAATTCTGAATCTCAGGTGTTCTGGGTTAGGTGCTGAACATCACCAAAATAAGTTTGCCTCTGGGAAAATACCAAAGCAGGACTTTAATCATGTGAGAATGTGAATGTCAGCTATTGAGGACTTTATGATACTTATGCATCATAAAGTAAGGCTTCTTTAGCAAATATCTTCTCCCATATATTTTAAGTTCTTACAATTTCATTGTAGTACGATGGGAGAAGACATTGTTAGGCTATACTGTATCTTCTCATATAAGTATCATTTTCATATTTTTTGTATTCCATATAAAAAAGGTACAAGACAAAGTTACATATACCTGATATATTCAATTAATATTTTCATGTACAGTAAGTCATATAATACTTATAAATGCATTCATATTTTATTTAGGAGAGATGATCTGTTCCAACTAGAGCAAAGTACTATACAATATCAGGCATTTCTCTAGAGATTCTTTTTTATGAAAAATCAATAAAAAATGGCACTTATAGTTTATTTCAGTAACCTCTGATCTCAGCTCGAAAGAATTGCATAATGATTATATTTCTGTACAAGACTTGGGAGAAGCAGTGTAAAGGTTTTCTATTACTTTGGATCTTCTAGATATTCTTGAATCAGTCACGTTGGATGGAATTCACCTCACCTGTCTTTAGGCAAATAAATGTTAGTCATCTAATTTAATCTAATTTCCCAGGATTGCCTGGAAACAGATGGTCAGCCATGAAAGGCAGCTGAGCCATCTTCAGCTGTGCATGAGCTATAGAAGGAATTGTTCTCTGAATGTTCTTGCTTCTTTCCACTTACTATAAAGAAATGTCAAATGAATGGTTAAGAATAATGTCTAAATCTATGCTACATGAACCCCATTCTTTGTCTCAGCATCACTCAATTCTACATATGAGTACAATTTTCTTGTTAGATTCGTGCTAGAGCTTTATCTTCAATCCACAAGTTCTAATTATATTTTCACCTTAGTACATATTTACTTACAGAATAGTTCCATTGGCTTCAGTTAGATTGTTCATACAGTAACACAGCATACTTCATTGGCCTCTATTCCCTAGAGGAAACTTTGTTTCCATTTCTTTTGTGCCTTGCTTATTCTCTTTGATCCTTTCTTAAGCTGAAAAAAACACTAACTTTTTCAGCATTTCCTTAAAAAAAACCCAAAAAACTTAAATTGAGTATTTTCCCCAGAACTTTCAGCTGTATTTCACTAAAATATTAGACATTAACTATCAGAAATATTTAAAATTTCCACCTAAGAATTTCAAAGAAGAAGGTGTCTTCTGGTTAGTGAATAACAATTTTTGATAATTCTTGGAATATCAAGGAAGTTCCTAAAGACTGAAAAAGGTTAATGTTGTATGTAGAACATTTCAAAAACAAAGTGATTAAAAATAGACCAATCCGACTGACATTAGTAGCTATAGGAATAGCTGATAACTTTGTTAATGAGTAGTTAATGGAATGATTAATGATTTTATGGAAAACCACTAGATTTAGTCTGACTAACCTGTTCTTTCACTTTCCTAAGGCTTTTTGACTCAATACAGTATTTTGATTAAAAAATGATCTAAAAGTAACGTGATGCACCAAATGAATGCATTAGCAATAGCCATGGCAGATCTCATTGATATTGAGATCATTGTATTTCTGAAAGAGCAGAAGGATCTGTCAGGGCTTGTTCATAGTTTTATGAAACACATAATTATTTTCAATAATCTAAAATGAATCAAAATCTGTGATGAAGTTTKCTGTGGAATACATTTTTGGAGTGTAATAAGCAAGAAGGAAAAGGATAGATCCTAAAGAGTTGCTTTTTCTGCTGAATTTTCATTCATGCAAACAGCATGTTGTATTTATTCTGTCCGTGTAAGGTTAAGGATCTTGGAAATAAGCACTACTGGCAGAACAGAACAACTTGGCTGTTTGGCAGTGCTCCTGGAGAGGGTTCTGGAGTGACAGAGAAGACTCTTTCTGCTCCCACCTCAGCTGTTTGGTCAGGGAAGATAACATACACCCCCAGGTAGGACTGGCATGCTTAGATTTCCTCCATACTGACAGAGGTGTGACCGACAGTGTGTTCACACAGGCTGATTGAAATTTATGAGGGGTGGTGATAGCCTGGAGAATGAGCAATTTTGCCTTGTAATAGCATCTTGGGAACTCAAGCTATTTAGTCTATCAAAGATTATATTTTGTAATAAAGTCTTTCATTATGTACCTAGACAGAGAACAAATCTCTGAAAATAGGATCTTCACTTTAGCTAACAAAGTTATAATCAGATCTGACCCTTCCTGGAAGTTGAACCCACGGCTAAATAAAGATGTGATTTTTCACCTCTCATCCTAAATGCTCACTGAGACAGATTACTTATATTTTGGTACACTCTCCTGCCACTGACTGTTTAAAACTAGGATGAGATACTTATTTTTAAAAAGGCAATTTAAATAAAGATCCATGAAATCCCATGGCTGATACACATAGCCAGACTAGACACATGGATTTCTTTTAAAAACTCTCAAATGAGGTTTTTAAATCACAGTGAATCAATAAAGTCAAACAATGCAAAGACATTTACTTTTATGTATAGCTCTAATCTTTATTACAGATTTGCTGATACATTTTGCCATTTAGGCTATCCTGTTTCATGCAGTGGGTCATCTACCTAATGCTTGCCATGCAAGTAATTCTCTGTCATATCAGCAACCTACATCTCAGTCTCCAAAACRTGCCCATGAAACTTCTCTTCCTTTTATACATAACTGTTTGCTTTAGCTGAATGCTTGGAACCATGGTACTKTCTATGTCCTCAGCTGAAAGGATAGTTATTCCTTCAAGAATGACTAAAATGCCTTGATTAAAGCAGAACTGCACGCAGAAATATGAAATATCTCAYATGATTCAGAAATAGCTGCATGTAAAAAAAAAAAGAAACTATGTTTATATACAGCTAATTTCAGGTGAATCCCTGAGTCTGTCTTTCATAGAGCCTGACTAAAAAGATATTAGGATGCTTAGATTGGCTTGCAGTTAGGGGAATTTGTCATTAAGTAAAAGCCTTCACCTTTGTTGAAGAAATATGTTGATTTGTATACTTATATATCTGTATATATAAGGATGGTCCAGATGATTTCTAAAGGTCCCTTCCAGCCTTAAGGATTCTATGATTATATGATTCAGATTCATGGCTTTTACTCTGCCCATGATTTTTGTGAATCATTATTCAGTTGAGAAGAAAGTCTTCTGTTGTTACAAAGAATTTTAATTTAACTAGAAATACCAATAATCTTTTCACACAATGATTTACTTTCAAATCTTCTTGTAGTGATATAGACCTTGTCAGTAGAAATCCTCATGTAAACAGATCATTAATTTACTGTGAGGAAAACACTCTTTCTAGTCACTTTTCAGCATTTTCTTCCTTAGCCACTAAAACCTGCATCTGATATAAAGAAAGTTCTTGACCGATAGGGCATCGGTGAGGATTGGGAACAGACATAAAGGCATTCAAATCTTTGTGGTGTACGTTAGGCATCACCAAGGAACTGAATTTGTTTGACATTAGAAATAGACATAATGTCATTCAAAATCTTTGCGGTGTACCATGATGTGTCCTATCAAGCACATGGAGCTGGACAGATGGCTGTCCCACAGGAAACACAGACACGTGTGCAAAGACAACCAAATATATGTAATACCGAGTTTTAATATTTTGTTTCCATAAATCCACCTACACTTCAGATATTCAAAAAAGAAGGCCCCACGCATCTTAATAATCTGCCCAAACAAAACCATGAATTTCCYGGGAAGTTTTGGCACATTTCTTTTACATCAGCTTTATTCTTTWTTATTTGTTAAAAAATGAACATTTTCCCTAATTTAACATGCACAAAAAGTGTAAAGCTAATTCCAGTGGCCTGTTCTAGATGTTTGAAGTTTGTTTCCTTTCTAACTTCCTAACATGAGGTAGTTAAACAMGAAAAGACAGTGGAGCAAGCGAAAAGTAGAACAGCAACATATTGTACAGGCATGTTAAAAATTCTCATCTCGTGCATTGACAAAGGTGTAGGTGGCTGAAAGCTGTTAGGTATGTGGTAACCTACAAAGAGTTACTTAGTTTCTGCCTTTGTGTGGTGCCAAGATAATTGGTTCACTACATTAAAACATTACCTCAAAACATCCCAAATATTTGTTAGCGTGGGTGTTTCCTCTGCCATAAAAGTGGGTTCAAATCAGAACCATTCACTCACATGCTTCTGCACAAGGAAGCTGGAGACTGGAAAATTCATATCTCAGCCAGACTGTAAACCAAATCTGTCTGGTCAGGTTAGGGCAATATGCAAAATTAATTCCTTGTTTTTATTTATCTCATATCTGATCCACCAAGCAATTTTTAATTGTTATCGGGAAGGCTTTCATAGGTTGAGTCACTGGTATTTCAGTTTAACATCGTATATTGACCTATTTTTTTTATTTTTTAAACTTATTTTGTCTTTGATCTAATTCTAATCTGTTAAAATATTAGAAAAAGCTTTACAGAGAGCATCAAAAGTTTTTGAATCTGGAAGCCTTATTTGCAATATAGGAGACAGAACATGACCATCTTGTATCAGATTTCCTATCAGTCCGTATGGCTTGATAGGGATGTTTCTTCTTAACTATGCCAAGATAGTGCTTTCAAATGATCCAAAAATACTGAGTTCAAACTCAAAGCTTAACATCCAGAATCATCACCTTTAACATTCTGAAATTAATATTAGTTTCTGCAATGTTATCCTGTGGAGCACTGCATGCTATATGAAGTAACATATATTTTATTTTATACAAAAAAAAAAAATCTCTGGATAAGGAGGAAAATGATTATCATCTTGGAAGACATTATCTGACTTATTTTTCAAATAAGAAACAAAAAACAACAGAGGTTTATTATATRTATTTATATTCATTCCTAATACAAAGCTTGTTACAGAATCACATCCAGTACAGATATCAGCAGTAGCAATACTTTAAAACAAAACAAACAAAAAATCGAAAAACAAAACAAAGAAAAAATAGGAAATAAATAAATAGGAAAAAATAATTTTCCCTATGAAGCTTCAAGACCAAGGTAATTCCAGCACCCCTAGCACTAAGATCTCTAGGCTCTGACTTGATAAGCCGGGAGCACAGACTTCCCCTTAAGTATGTTTTTCAGCTCAGGACTGCATGCCTTAAAATCCTAAAATTGTCAGTCCTGGACCAAATCTTGCTATCCCAGTGTCACAAATCCTGATGCTTGTTTGCCCATCAATGGTTTRGGAGGAACACAGTGTTTCTAATGTCTTTATATCCATAGGGTAGTTTATCAGGCATCCAAACCAAAAATATTTCCAACCTAACATGTTAGAAAGCGAATGTTTCAGGCTCAACAAACTAGTGTTTTCAACTCAAAGAGATTTATCTGGATACTTTTYATCCATCTCTAACCCTGTATGACAAAAGCATCCATTAAATTCACCACATTGATATGGTAATGTAGAGGTTTTCCTGAGGGGCAAGCAATTTCTTGCAATGTGTGTTCCACTGGATGACAGATATCTTGTATCTATGTATCTGGACTAAGGAGAATAAGAGAATAAGATAAATGAGACAACATATTGCTAGATTTTATTTTCTCTAAATTCTTTTTACATTCTTAACTTGATAATTGTGATTTTTTTATACTATGTCTGCAATGTACAACTAACACTATTTTTCTTTCTGTGTCTTTCTCTTTCTGCTTTATAGTAAGCGCCATGCAAACTGGAATAATGTACACATATATTAAATGGGAAGGACCATTTACAAGTAACCAACATGAAAACAAGAGAGTTTATGTAAGACTGGCTACAGAAACAGACTTCAAAGAGGTCTTAATTTGTGCCAAATCTCCCAATGAACACAATTTTTCATCTTACTGTAAATTGAACACAATCCCAAGAACTGGGAAGATTAGAAGAAAGTCAGCTATGTAAAACGTTATATAAAAAAATAGCTCTGCAAAATGTCAAGTTCCTAAATGAGAATATTTGTAAGAATTGTTATGACACTACAGCAAGAATAACTAACTTTGGGTTTTTACCCTGACTGGCTGATTCTACAGCAAAGACAGTCCAGATGTTAGTGAAACTCTTCCTGTGTTGTTGCATTTTAAGAGTGCATTTTTTAGGGCTAAACAGTATGTATTCTGTAATACCACCCTTTTAACTGTAGCGATCAAGGAGGTGTTTCACATACATCTCAGCTACCTCCTCTGTTGTTGCAGAAAGGGCATTTGAAGACTGAACTTCATCAGCTACCCTGTTTGGCTTTTCGAGAGCTTGAATAGCCCTAGCTAGACCATAGTATTCTCTACTAGGATATTCAGCCTAGGAATGCGTCATATCAAATTTGGATTTCAATAGTGTTCTTCACTATGCTCGATTTGTATTGTCAGAGAGGATGATTTTGTTTCCAGGTTATGTTAAGATCTACAGGAAGTGCTGGAAGTCCCATGTGCTTTAGTCTGATCACATATCAAGTAAGGGAATCAGCACTCCACTCTTGCTTTTTTATATTTTAAGGTGATGAAGCCTCTGCTTCTCTCTSCTTTCTGCTGTGAGTCACGGCCTCCCACATCTCAATGATCATTTTTATGTCAGTGTTTGCAACTTTTTTTTTTGTTCTTGAAATAGCCAGAAGAGATTAACCAGCTATAACAGTTAACTAGCACAGCTGACACACCTGCCTATATGAGTAACTCAATCTCACAGAAAATCCAACAGTTTAGATGCCCAAAGTTTATACATCAAAGTCCCAGAACAAGCCCAAATATTCAAAGTAATATTTTTTTTAAAAGTTCATAATTTCAGCAGAATATTTGTGTTTGAGGGCACAAAAGAAGTTAACTCAGAGTACAAAGAAGMCAAAAAAAAAAAAAGTTGGAAACTTAACACATAGATATATACAGAAGAAGAAAAGCCCAGCAGATAATAATGATAGTGACCCATTCCTTAAAACCATTTTTTAACATCTACAGGTTTTTCTTCTCCTAGCTATTTTTATAAACATTAGTACACTCATGAACATTACTCAGTTTCACTATAACAGGATATTGACTGGAATATCAGAAATAATGATGATACAGAAAATATTTTAATGCCAACTTCAGCTTGGTACTCCACTGGACTTCAACTTTTCATTTAAATACCTGATTGCTGCACTCAGAGTTCTATTTTCTAGGGCTTATTAATTTTATCCTTTAAGATACATTAAGTAAGCATTAAAAGATCATTTAACAAAGAGTTTATAAAAGCTTTGATTATTTAAAATTGTGGTTAGGACAACTTTAAAGTTTGAACTGTGTGATGGCTGTTGCACCTGATGACAGCTGAACTTTGCTGATGAATGCAAAAGTAAACAYAAATGGAAAGAAACACTTTGAGGAATGCTGCTATTTCTGACGTATCATACTAAGCATCACTAAAATGGTATTCATCAATACCATGGAGTGTGAACTTTTGTGAAAAGCTTTTTTTTTTTTTTTTTTAATTACTTCCAGAAATTGCTGATTTATCAAAAGAGGGATGTTTCTTTGAACATGTGCTTTTTGATACATCTTTTTTGGCTTTCTGTCAAGTTTTGGTTGATGACACTAAGCCTGAGTGACCCTGAGTCCAACAGTAGAGTGAGGCAGCTGGCCCACCAGCCTGGAAGGATCCTCCACTCTGGGCACTGGATTGGTGCCAGGTCCTCACAGTGACTCCCATCCAAGACTTGTATGTCTCTCTTCCCATTTCACAGTTATTCTTCAATAGTGGGCAGTAAAGAGGTTGTGACAGTATTATCTGGCAGCTCATCATCCTGTAAAGCATACTTAATTTTGCCAACATATAGCATGTTGATGAAAACTGATCTTCCAGACACAGCAATCTTATATGATGGTGATCAAATTGAGGCACCTTTTCAAGTCTTTTCCTCATTTGAGACCTGCTATAGAGGCTTCCAAGCCTTTATTATGAGGCCTAAGACTGAAGTCTCATTCACTGCTGCCATGGTAAGGTCTGCCATGCACCATGGAGCTGCTCTGTGCTCACTGTTACACAGGGATGAGTAAACATACACTGCAAGAAACCTCTTCAAACAGGCAATCAGGTAATGCTTTAATTTCTCGACCATATTTCCATTATGCCTGAAGAAAGAGTATATATACTCTGATGCATCCAAGCTAGTTTCAGGCTGTTTCCCATTGCGTTTTCTAAGTACATACAAGTAAATTTTCCAAATAATATGACATTTTGAAATGAGAATCTGGAACTCTTTGACTATAAAAATTAAAACAATTTACCTTGGCTAAAACAATTTGAAAACCTAATACAGTTTTAGAAATTACTTTAATCCCAATTTAGATTTGCTATCTGTTGCTAAAAAAAATTAAACCCTCTCCGCACTTTTAGCCCTTTGAAGTAGTCTGTGTTCATATTGATCATAATGAAAGATATGCTGTACTTGAAACTTCCCCACTCAGTTGATAAAGACTACCAGACAACCTAAACAGAGAAAAAATATATGGGGAATTTGAATTTTTGAAGATAAAATTCACATATTGTGCGAAGCAATGCTCTACTAGCCCAGAAATAGTCTGGCTTGCACTTTTCAAGATATCAGCTTTAAATTAAACTTGAAGAATGTAAACTTTAAATTTTGTGTTTAGAGCTAAGAAGATATGGGAATCATAGAATCTTTGATAATGGAATTTTAAATAAACTTTAAATAAAAAGACACTTTCCTGTGGACTGAGCAATGTGTTTAGGATGGAATACAGATCTTTTGTAATTATTCTTGCTTGCTTGCCTTGAAATGATTCAATTTAAAAAAGAAAAAAAGAAACGTGAATTTAACACCACACAAATCCTGAAATAAAGTGTCAGAAAAAAAAATGCTACCATGTTTCTTCGTAGATTGAAAAATAAAGATAMTTCTTTAACAGAAAGCCTGCTTCTTAAAAATTCTAACGACTTTTTGTTGTTTCGACTGGTTTAATTTGAACCTAAGGGAAAAAAATGGAGAACACTCGATTCTTCAGTTTTGTGAGGGGTTCTTCAGTTGGATTTCTTTTTCTCTGTTCTGAACTAAAACAAAACTAAAACAAAACAAAACTAAAGAAGATACATCTTTATTACAGTTTATTATAATACAGTTTATTATTAAACAAAATTCTGAACATATAATGAAAGTTCTCACTCTGGGTTGATTTGCACGCGGGGTTAATTGTTTTTTTTCTTCTCTATCATTTAAAATTTAAAAATCTGCTCGCAACCTGGGTCTTTCACTGCACTTAATCCCCTGTCATCTAGTGTTTCAGGGCAAATGTTACTTTCATTAAATTGCTGAAAGACAGGAAAGATCTTTTGGGGGTAAAGGAGAGAAAATAAAACAAAGAAGAGCAAAAGGGAACGATGTAATTTTCCAGAAGCTCCTTCTGAAAAGTCAGCTATATACAGGGTATATTTTTGCTGCTATACCTGCTGGAAGTAAAAGTTTTTCACTCTTCTTGAAGCACTTTAGTTCATACAGGATTATCTGAAAACCAAGGAAAAGGTTTTCAAAATCCCATAGTATGTTGATTCACAACAAAGTCTCAACATCAAAATGATGCTTTTCCTAGCAATCTGTCACTGGTACCTAATTGCCTTTAACATATCTTAACAAAGTGTTTCACTGCCTAAGTACACCAAATATCTGTGTGATTCTCTGTTCTGATTTTTTATTCTTTGAAATAAAAGTGCTGCATGACAAATATCAGGTTCACAAGCTTATCAGCCACTTACCTTATGTTGTATCCTCTGTACATTAAATAACTGGCATTGTGATTATTTTTTTCAAAAAATAAATACAGCTTTTTACATCTTGCACTCTGTGGTATCTTCTTTCATCTCTGTTGTCATCTCAAAGGAATAGAGATATGTAAAACTAAGAGTCTTTAGAATTTCAGATGTTTTTTACTGTCCATATTTTCCATTGAATTTCAGGATGAGGAAATCGTAAAATCTAGATTTAAGACACTAYACATTTTATGTGCAGGCCTATTTTGTGCCTTCCTCATCCCTAGTTGATTCGGTCCGATCCTCAACTCCACTCCATGGTTATCCCTTACCACTTGTGTGTCACCTAGTTCAGGACATCAGCACATGCTGTCGAAGAAGATGCAAGAGTCATTCCTATAATTTTATTTTCCATTCTTCATAGCTTGTGTTCAGATGGGAGGTAGCAACATTTCAGGATGATTGGGAGTCTTTGCAGACTATAGGGGCTGGGGAGATGGGAGGCAATGACTGCTGACAAACAGGAATTTTTCACAGATGACTCTATCAATGAGATAACATATGCAGGCAGACTGATCTGGGAAGCAAAAAGAAGCAGAAGATTGATGCAGAAATATTTAGGATCCAAGCTCCTCCCTATCTCTTTCCATTAACACAGGGATGTACTCTTGTGGATGCCACTAGTTTCCAGTGCCAGAGCAAGTCCTGGGCTTGCAATGTTCTTGCAGCAATCATCTAGCCCTTAGAAAACCACCTGCTGACACATTCCTACCTCCTGAGAGTCTTCAGGGTTCCAGATCTCTGAGGAAAGGGGGGAGCTGAAGGAGAGAGATTTCTTAAATATTTCCATGACAATGTCTGTTGCACTTGCCAAGAGTTAATCTTGCATCTTTTCATGACTATAGCTGGTATCCTGATAGAGTGATGTGAAGATAATTCTCTTCTGACTTCAAAGATCAGCGATTTATTAGATGCGTCTAATTAGGCTAATGTTTACCTTAAATGCTTCTTTGCAAGCAAGTACACTTGTTTTAAATAAATTAATAAATTATATTAATTTGCCAGCTAGTACATTTTGGAAAGCTATCACCTTGTGAAATAGTACTACATGTGAAAGATCTGATGCCAGTTACTGGACTCATGCCAGGTGAACATGGAAAGATAGCAATCTGCTCTTTTGCATCCATAGACATTTGGATTATTAACCATCAGCATAACTATGTAGCTCTGTAATATGGTATCACCACTGCCAATGGCTATAAACTTTGCATTGAGTTTGCAAGGCCTCAGGGCTGAGGCTTGTGAGGGTTATTCCATTTAAATTTTTATTCACCTATTCACAGCTTTGTTTTAACTTGGTTTAGCTATAACAGCATTTTTTTTTCTAATTTATTATGTGTCTATGGACAATCTCTTTCATTTTGATTTTCTTTGCTTGGTGCCACCACAGTTTGAGGACTCAACGTAGTCATGTAACAGAGAGAGATACAAGGCTGGTCTTTTGAGAAGTAGTCTTTATCTATGTGGCATAGATAAAAATGGGATATAGCCTGGAGAGAGACCCCCACAGCTATCATTGACCCAGTGATGGTCAATTAAAGAAATGTAGTCTCGGAGCTGAACAAAAGTGGGTTTGGAAATAACAAAAAGAAAAAAAAGAAATAGCATTTAGAATGCATACATGGAAATATACCTAGAAAATATGGACTCAATTTAGAGATGCAGACCAATGAAAAAAGAATAAACTGTTAGTGTTTGAGTAAATGTATAAAAATGACCATAGATTGAAGAAGAAGAGAAATCATCAACATGAACATAATTTTCCTCATGGAGAAGGACATAAATGGTGACAACTTCACTGAAAATGCCAGAATGAAACCACCAATATCAAGACACAAGTGAGCAGGGGAAGTGTGAGCATAAGATAAAGAGAAGGAGTAGAAAATAAGAGATGTAAGCATAACAGTTCTAACTGCTTCATTATTGAAACTTCTTCCACATGCACATGTTCATTCTTTTTCTGTAATCTGGATTAATCATAAATCTTGGATTAGACTGTTAAAATTTCAGTTATACTAACAATAATTTTTGGCATTATATATAAAGTGTGTTTCCTGTTTGCCCATACACAATATTTTGAGTGCAATATCAAGTCCTTGTCACAATAAATAAGTAAGAAAAACTCTTATCCATGGCACCAATGAAAAACAGTATTATGTTTAAGAAAACATGAGAGCTCTCTGAATAGACTCTGATATTTTTGATATTGATCCAGGGACAGACCACTACATAAGCATCTCAAAAAATATTATTTGACTTTGCCCCTAAACATTACACAACTGCAGTAAAGTAAGGGATACGGAGAAAATGAGTGGAATATGGAACTGTGTATGAAATTGTCTGTTATATTGACATTGCTGAGTCAGTCTCAAAAGGAGACYTTTTTTTAACTCAAAAGGAATTAAAAATCAAAGAATCACTTTTAGCCAACAGGATCTGGAAAATACAAGTAATAGATTTCCTTGCTCACCTGAATGTGGTATTGTTTATTGTCTTCTCACCTTCTAAGACAACTTTTGGATCCTGTATTTTGATTTTTGTTAAGCTTATAATGTTCACAATTTAAAGGTCATAGCAAGTCTATTATTTAAAACACTTGCTTTTGTCAAGTTTATGTAGACTCAAATAAAATGACTAAATACATCAAAAGAATTGTCTTCACAGGCTTTAATCTAATTACTCCTGTGAGTCATCATCTATCACAACTAAAGGCAATTTATCAGGCAAATTATCAGTGTCAGAAAAAAAAATGGCATAATTCCAGTCAGGACAAATTCTGCACAGACTGTTACTCAATGAAAAGCTATCCTACTCCCAGCAAGTAACAGTAAATGCCAGACAGAACACAATGATGTTTCTTTCTTTAGTTGCAATGTAAGGAAAAACAAAAAGACTACAGAATGTTAATGCTGAAGTGCGAGGGACACAGCTCAGCTGTGAATGTCAAATATAGAGTGCAGCATTTTATGCTAAAGGCCTATGTACTTAAAGAAAGCTGTCAAAAATGAAGGATAGTTAATTGAGTCATAAATGCTAAATGTTAAATTTTCTGTTACTGGAAACAAGTAAGACAGTCAAAAGCAATATGACATATAAATGAAAAGGGAAAATTAGATCTATTAGCTATACTTTGAGTTTGACCTGCCTCCTAAATATACTTTGTCAGCGTGACTGTTACTTCAGTGGAGTGACTCTAGAATGAGTAATGATAACAGACTATTTGAGATCTTTGAATAGGGGAGATTCCAGCTAGCATGAACAATATATTCTGTTGTAACATTTTTTTTCCTTCAGTAAATACATCAATATCTCTGCTTTTTCTCTAGACAAAAATAAGTAGCCATAGTTTGCACAGTATATTTGTTAGCATAAGATAGTGACTGCCAGACTGCTGGATATTAGTTGTAATGWTAAATAGAATGTGTGTCAAGCAGCAATTCTATAAGTCTTCACATTTTTATGAAGTTTGTCTTGCTGCAGGATGGGGCACCATCTTGAACCTCGTATTTGATAGTGCAGAAATATTCGCTGTGTGAGATATTTCAAGTTATATCCTGTAAGAGTTATTTTTTTCTTTCCCTTCGCATCTATTCTGTCTCCAGTTAAAWCTATATCCTACAGACAACAAAGGACTGACTGCTTTTGGATGAGATAAAACAAATACAATCTTAGAAGATATGATTTTAACACTGGACTGAAATCAGTACTCTAAGTAAATTTTATGAGCTCCTATTAATAAATAGAACACTTTTTTGTCACAGAAAACCTTCAACTAAATCAAGTCTTTGAAATAGGGAAGTTTTGTCATTATAGCAACCTACTTATTAGAAGAAAAGATATGTAAAGTTGTATAAGTGAAAATTTTTTTTTTTCTTTCTATATTAGCTATTTTTTTCATATCAAATGTGAATGACTTCTGATTTTCCTCTTTTCTGTTTCAGAATTAGTATTATATGACTGACAGAGAAGGAAGGGCAAGAATTGGACAAAAGTCTGAAGGTACACATATAAATATTTTTGCTTTTGCAAAAATATGAAAGGAARATGTTTTATGTTGTGAAAAACAATGTAACTAATCAGAATGAACAATCTAATTTGCAATTTCACAAAGAACCTGACCTAAGAATAGCTAGAAGCACATGCAACAGATACAAAGACACACATCACTGTTTTTTCCTAAAATACCGTAAATTTAATCTCTCATACAAACCATCTCCAGAATATGCCTCTATCAGAAAATCCTTCRACATAAGAAACATAACTATAAATTGCCATATAAGAAAAGTCCACAGACTTGCCACATGCCTACCATGTCCACATGCCTACCTTCAAAGAGTGAGCTACTTTTGAAAAAAAGAAGTTGTGATTGACATGAAGGCCTTCTGATCCCAGTGCATTTGCTCTAAACTTGAGATAGTATTTTATCAATTTTAGGGCAACTTTCCCTCAATAAGAAAACTCTTAAGAAGCAAATAGAGTCTGTCTTTGAATAAACCAACAGAAAGTGTACTAAGAGCTAGTAATTTKCAGAAAGGTACTGCCATTAATAGTACTTTCCTGCCTATCACATGCCCTCCTGGACCAAAATTTACATGGGAAGTTATTAGTCTGTTGCAATATATCATGAGAGAAAATTGCATCTTAAACAATCCCCTGATATCACTTGCTTCATGGTCAGAAGCAAATTTGTGTGGTGCAATACATGCCAGATTTGACCATTTCAACTTCAAAACAWTATATCATAAATTTATTCAGGCATCAAAAGTCTCTAAGGAACACTATATGGATAAACAAGCAATATGAAAGCTTCAGATGAACTCACTAAGATTTCTGATGAAAGGCAGGACACCCATTCCTAATGGAGAACATTGCTACTAAATGACTGCTCAGAATTGATCTCTTGACTTTGATCCTTCAAAAACTTTCAAAACATATGCCATGGAACTAAAATTCACAACTCAAAATGGGTTTTATAATCAGGAAGAACAGTTTCATGTCAAATAATAACTTTCCTTATATCCCACACTCCTTTGTGGATATGTCATTTATCAAAAGGATTAATTATATGTCTTTCTCATTGTTCCAGTAGGACTAAACATATTCCCAGTTCTCAGCTTGCTGCTGTTGCTCCAATAAGTTATCAATCACCATTTGTCCTAACGTGTTTTAACTGAGTAACAGATTTAGGTTGGAATAGATAATGGTTTTCAACCTTTACTCATCTTCATTTTCCATTTCAAAATGAAGGAAAGGATCCTGTGCACCCAAACTTGTCCGATTTTCCAATTATATAGATTGGTCTAATAAAAAGGAAATGTCCCTTCCAAGCTTTGCTTCAATAGATATAAATATTAAGGACCATTGAAACACTCACCACAGTCAATTTTATAAAAGTCAATGGCCATTAATACACTGACTGAGCTAAGCTGATACAGTATGMTCTTTAGAGGTTTTACTTATAATTTTAGATATTCATTGCTACATTAAATTCAAAATGTTAATTATTAACAATATTTGGTATCAACAATCTTTTTTTGAAGAAAGAATTGTCATCTAATTTTTATCAGATATGAAGACAATTGTTATATATCTAAATTATGGTCTTTGGTTTTTATGATGATGTTTAAGAATAAGTTGTATTCTTAGTCCCTMATTTTTAATCCTCTATGTATAACTGAAGCTCAAAAAAAATGATATTATATCTTCTGATGATAAATTTTATTCAAAATGATAAAGCACTGTTCTTGCTTTTAGTTTGCTCTGCCAGGATATGAAAAATAAATCTGATATAATCATGAATAACTTGCATTATTACCATGTTTGGAAAGACTATTAAACATTGATAAATCTGTTTATTTTCATAATGCAAAAAAAAAAAAGAAAAAAATCCACATTTGTATTCTCTCTGAAAGTACAGCTCATCTTTATTCTAGTCCATTGAAATTTATGGTTAAAAACAGCTCTAAAACTTATCAACAAGACACATTTTGTCAGAAAAAAACTATTTTTGAAGGTACTGTATCAGAAAATACAAGAGCAATCGTATTTTACTTAGCCTGAAATGTAACTGTGGTACAAAAATATCTCAACCTCTAAAATTAGATTGTATGAAATTACAGATGCCTGAAAATAATTTTGTGTTTTAATAATTACCTTTGAAACAACATAGTGGCATGCTAAAATTATAGCTTAAGGTAGTGACTTCCTTCAAATGTATATGAGGAAGAAGGCAGCACACATGTTCAAAATTTTTTTCATATTTTAAGTCTAGTGCTCTCTAACTTGATCATGGGCTCCATTTTGCCAGCSTTCCTCATATTAAACCATTTATTATGTGGGACTCTTCAAAGACCAAACCTGTCAGCCTCACTAAAAGCATTAATATTAGTCCTTGTTTAGAAGAATATAATTATTTAATTATGATATGTTCCTGTGCTTGGTATTCAATATGATGCATTTCAACAATGCATTTTTCCATTTGTATTTTCATTTCTGACATTTTCATTTCTGTTTGAATTTTTTCAGCATTTTAGCACTTTATTTTAGTATTTTTTTAAAAAATATTATATCCATCTGAAAAACATATTAAGTGCAAAGGTAAATACAAACAAATCAAGTAAGATTTCAGGCTATGAAGGAGTTTGCCAAWGCTGCATTTTAGGATCATTTTGGTATTATATGTAAATGAGAGCCTTTCATGTCTCTGTTTCTATAGGTATACCCTGGTAACATCCCACATCTCAGCCTCCCAGGAGGGGTCATCATATTTGTTACTGTAATCATGGACTGATTCCAAGATGTATCATGATATGCATTAGTCAGTAACTTATAAGACTACTAGAAGTTATTATAAACTTAATATTCAAATATAAATTCATCTTTGAAGTCATATTCAGCATGAAATCTGGGTTATATTAGTTTCCCATCGATCATAACAAAGCCTATGGAGRTAAATATGAATCCGTGACATTTAAAGTGAAGAATATTGAATTTACAGAATGACATTTAAAGACTGATTAATACAGTGAATTCAAAGCTACACATATATCACAGTACATATTATCATTTATAGTACATAACATAGTTTCATAGTATTATTATACCGTCGTATAGTATAATCATATTCTACTTGTTTRGAGAGTAGATCTAAGACTTTAAACTACTTTCTGTCACAGAAAAAAATCCAAACYTTAGCTTCTCTTCCTGAGACAAAAGACTGTGCACACTTTTTGTGCACAGATGAGCTATGCCTCACATTGCCACAAATATTACATTAAAAAAAAATAGCCCCCAAAAAATTCCATTGCACATTTTTTGTCTCTTAATTTTGCTAGCACCTTAATTTTGCCCATTTCTGAGGCTTATGATSACACAGTCTTCAAACTGTGACAGAAAGCTCATGTCTTCAAAAGAACTAAGGAAAATCTAAAGTCTTTAGTCCAGATCACAGCTCTTCCTTTACAGGCATATTTTCAGACTACAGACTAGCTGTTGAGCTCAGCCTTTGCTCTTCTGAGATCTAACCAAACTCCTCTTTCTGCTCCTGTAGAGAGCRACCACCCTGCTCTACCAGATGATGACACAAATAAGAAGTGGAGGGTGCACAGATGAAGGAAGAGCAAGACCCATCTTCAACCCAGTCTTGGAAAACATCAGTAATGGTTAAATTTGATACTTCATCCTTGAATCACCTTCAGTTGGATTCTCTTCATTAAACTAACTCCAAAGTTTTCAAACCAAAAACTTCCTTCTGTCCTGGCAGTGAAATGGGACAGCACTTTACTACCATATTCACTACAATTGCCTCATATGAGAGAAAATTCTCTTAACGTGTCCTCATTGAGACAGGTAGATATAATCACTTACGCACTGGGCCACAGAATCATTACCTCTTTCCTCTCCAAATCAAATTTATTTCTGATTGATGTTAACAGAGAGATAGGCAACTAAAAAACTGGGAAAAGCTCAAGTCTTACCACTTGGTCATACTGACAWAGTTCATTACTTGTCCTGGGGCTCCCAAGTACAAGAGGGATGTGGAGCTACAGGAGAGAATCCAGGGCAGGGCTACAAGGATAATCAGGGGCTTGGAACATCTGCCCTATGAGCAAAGGCTGAGAAAGCTGGGCCTATTCAGCCTGGAGAAGAGAAGGCTGAGAGGRGACCTGATCAGTGTGTTTAAAGACCTCAAGGGAGACAGTGAGGAGGATGGGGCTGGCCTCTTCTCAGTGGTGCCCAGCAATAGGACTAGAGGAAATGGCCACAAATTGATGCATGAAAAGTTCCACAGCAACTTGCAAAAGAATTTCTTAACAGTGAGGATGACAGAGCATGGGAATAGATTATGCAGAGAGGATGCCGAGTCTCCTTCTCTCAAGATCTTTAAAACCTGCTTAGATGCCACCCTGTGTCATGCACTCTAGGTGTCCCTGCATCTGCAAGGGTGGTTGGGCTAGATGATCTCCAAAGGTCCCTTCCAACCTTAATTATTTTATGATTCCATTATTACTTTTTAAATTAGGTTGATACTTCAAAAAATTACCCTGTACATTGCAAAAGAGATAGGAAAATTTCTGTGACTTAAATTTATCTCTGTAGATGTAAAGGTGAACCCCAGTGGAAAAGTAAAAGGCCAAGCAAGGTGACACCACTTCCATTCTTTTCTTTCTTTTTTTTCTTCTTTTTGGTAGGAGGAGTAGTGGATCAGGGCAGGAGGACAGCCTAGAAGAGAAGTTTTTTGAAATCTGGAAAATGTTAGTGGGATAAGAAATATGACTCTGCCTTTGTTCAATACTTTGACCCATCAGTGAGGCATTGACAAATTAGTATTGTCTCAGAAGATATCCTTCTGAGACCTTTTTAAGCAGTTGAATTTACTTTAAGGTTGTGAAATCCTTTGGTCACATCTCAACTGTAAACTGTTTTTAAAACTAAAAGTGGGCCATTTTGAAAAATTTTGTTCTCACTGACAGGAGGGACTGAATTTAAAAGTATAGCAAGCAAATACTGCTAGGAATAGAAGATAGTCTGAATTTATACTCCAAATTTGTTTTTCAGTACATCTGGGAGATGTGGTAAATCTAAGATAGCCTGTTCTACATTTCCTAAGGGGAAAACACATAATTCAATAGTACTAGAAGAGGGAAATATCCAAAATTGGACAGAGTAATTCTTTCAATGGATTATGGTGAAGGTATAGTCTAAGTCTTTGGGCATTTTGAGATGGAATTTATACCTAGACTGGTTCAAATATAGAAGCTAGCTGCATAAATCAGTTTTAGAAGAAGAATATATTTATAGGGAAGAAAAAGAAAGAAAAAGAAAAAGAAAAAAAGAAAAAGAAAAAGAAAAAGAAAAAGAAAAAGAAAAAGAAAAAGAAAAAGAAAAAGAAAAAGAAAAAGAAAAAGAAAAAGAAAAAGAAAAAATGAAAAAGAAAAAGAAAAAAAGGAAAGCAGAGGCTGTTGTTACATATTTGATTCAGAAGGGTAGTTGATGAGNAAAAGAAAAAGAAAAAGAAAAAATGAAAAAGAAAAAGAAAAAAAGGAAAGCAGAGGCTGTTGTTACATATTTGATTCAGAAGGGTAGTTGATGAGGTCAGATTTATATTTGTATTTCTCAGATATGATGAAGGCCAATGAATCATGACATTTCTCTGCTGGCAATGAAACATACATTTAATTTTATTGTATTCCCAGAATAAGATTTTAAAGCAATGTTATGTTTTCCTATGGGCCTAATGTGCAATAGAGAATGCCATGCTGAGAGAATTGACTTTCCATAATATGTCTTTAATAGGCAAAGTTTTGGGTTTTTTTGATATGATTTAAAATTTCACTGTTATGAATATTATATTTTCCACACACAGCTTTTTAAAAATATACAGTTATATAAAGCCCTCCTACAGAGGGTCACAGTCCGAGAAAAGAATATGTCTGAATAACAAATGCAGCTGCATGCAATCATGCTGCTTCATTATCTTTCCTAAGTCCCTCCCTTAAATATTCTTCTGCCAAGATGTATGCCAAAAGAAAAAAAAAATCTAGATAACAAGTTTTCATGATCACATTCATCATGTTTATGAGTTATCCTTATATTCTCCTTATCCATTTCATTTATCCACCAGTAGAGAGGTAGGGATACTCTGATAACTTTAATATAGAACAGATAGCACAGRCTTCAGTAAAATCTCCAGAAGCACAGCAAGGATCTTGGTTATAAGGATATCTGCCTAGGTTACTAGTGTATGCTGAAATCAATGGTGAATGTCATTATTGCTATTGTTTTCCATATTAATTATATTAAATCTAGTATTGCAGAAAATGTAATATAATCATATGTCTTATTGCACCGTGATAAAACCCCAGGACTTTCAATACAGAGATAATCCCTTTATTAGATGTAGGTAGAAGATCTAGCTCTAACCTCTAAGGGTTAGCATACTTCTTCAATTGCTGCTAAGAAGTACAGGATGAAGCTGTTTTAAATCCCGGAATCAAAGAAGACAATATCASAAAATGTAAGCCCAGTATGAGGGCGCAGAGGCACCACTATGAGACTACATGGAAATCATCAGTACAGCTGTTCACTTTATTTGAGAGGTCATAGGCTCCTGTTAGCAATTTTGGAAGCGCTTGGGGTTGTCTCTGACAGGCAAGTTGCTGGATGGMATCTGTTTAAGCAGTGTTGGACATAAAATATGTTATTTGTTTTTCTGTTATTGTAATAGCTTTTATAGCATGTTAATTACATAGTATTCAGACTCATTTAAAAAAAAAAACAAGTAAATACAGACTGCCTTTTCTAACTGTTTGCTACTTTGACTCTGCAGAGAGACGTACAGTTAATGATTCTGTTTCATAAATTTTAAATTATAAGGCTCTTCCATTTTCTGGGAGTCATATTCTTTTCATTCACTATTCTTCTTCATTATTATCTTTTTTTATGGAGGTCAGTAGATAAAACAACTAATTGGTTTGTAATTGAAATGTTGAAGTGATAATGTAGTAAAAAACTCAGGGTCTTTCCCATCAAAGTAGAGAAGGTTAGAACATTGCATAAAGAATAAAACTCCTGTTTCACCCTGAGTTCAAGACAGTCTTTGTATTTAGCTATCTTTTCYCAGCCAGAAATTTTACCGTGATCTGACTTTCATCAAGTCCATAAATTGAGGCTTAAAGCCAGGTTCCGCAGAGCTCCTTTGACTTGAGTTCTAACGCCTATATCAGGCTCATGTTTCATGGTTGACTTCTTGTTGCGTAAAGAGAGGCAAACTCTTGCAGTCTGAGGATCACTCAGAAGCTCTTCTCATTAGCTCCAAGACTGTAAATTTGCTTTATGAGAACTGTTTTATAGTCTGATAAGTTAAATGTTATTTTTATGTGCCTGACTTCTAAATAATGTAATTATCAAAATGAAGATATAGTTAAAAAGTAAAATCAGCTGTCAAAGCTCCCTATGAAACTGTGCCCCATCTTTGACACTGAAATGGCTAGATTTCAACCTGCATGGCAATAACTTGCTTTCTGAAAAGTATCATTATTGCCAACTTAGAATATCTGGTATATGTGCAGGCTTCATTCATTCTTGAATGGACAAAACATTCAATAGCTTGTTTAACTGGATAGCCAAACAGAAATATTTGACTGACTTTTCTTTTTCTCATAACAACTGTTTATCTTTCAATGAAAAAACAAGTGCTGAAAATATTTGAAAACAGACATTTTCATATGGAAAAGCCATGACAGCTTTTACCTTGATAGTAAAAGTAGTGCATATGCTTTCTGCTATTATCATTCTCTGTGTGATAGGTTTATTGTCTAGGATGCTATAACACGCTATTGCCTGCATTTCTGGGAATTAAAAAAAAAATCATCAAAAGCCAATTTTGATGGGGACCATGACCAGAAGAGGGGACATGAGTAAATCACACTAAGACTTCTGTGACAGAAGTGTGTTTATTTAATCTAAAATATTTTAATTTGCAGTTAATGACATGAGATTTAGATGCACATTTCTTCTATTTTTTAGTTTAAAATTTCTATGCAAGCAACTCTGTTTTGAAGAAAAATGTATTTAATCAAAATTCTGATTTCCCCTAGGAAAATACTGCTGTTGTTTTCACTACAAAGTGTAGATGGCACAGAAATGTTTCTTCTCCCATCCCTCCAAATTCCACTTTAAAGGYAATTTATTCTGAACATACTCTGTATTTTTAACCATGGTGCAACAAATCCTAAAGGACATGACATGTCTTCTGTAGCTTTTCCACTATTCTGAGAAGGAATGGACATGTATCTGGTCATAGTTATTTTATTTTATGTGATATGACTTGTAATAACATTAATGAGCTTAGAAAAGATTGTCCATAACAACTGTCCATTTTCACATTTTTTTTTTTTATTGAATGTAGACATGAGAACTATTAAGGGCATTTTCAAAATATTTTGTTATTTACCTTGATAGCCTTTGAAATTATCAGATTTTCAACTTGTGAAAGAGATTTACTTTTTGGAATAATTGCTTTCAACTAGTTATAATGTGATATTACAGAATTCGCACTTATTTAATTGATGACTGAAAGAACACATGAACAAAAAAACCKTGCTCCTATTGATCTCAGGGGCCTTGGGACCAGATTTTACATAAAGTGTGGTATTATAAATTTCATTAGCACATAAATAACTTTTAAAAGATTATCAATAAAATTTCTGTTTTCAAAACCTTTGTAGATATTTTATTCCTTAGGTTTCAGGATAGGCTGCTTGTTGGTAATATCTGAAAGTGTAAAATCTTTCAAGAATATTTTTGTCTCTAAATGGGAAGCCCAAAGATTTGGAAAATTTCTCCTATTTTTTCTGTGACTATTTTTTTATAGCTCCATTGAATGTATTTTTTTAAATCAATATTGCTTACAAAACTTTCCAGTCTTCACTTATTATAAAATCTCTCCTTCTCAATTCATGTTGGAAGTCTTTCAAAAGTTTTTTTTTTTTAACACTTGCATGTACAAATGCCTTTTGCAAGCTTTGTGAAGCTTTCAGATTTTTTTTTTTCCTTGACATCTGAAACTTCCTCTTTTAATACATTTTTAGTCAGGCAGACTGCCGTACCACATTTCGTCGACTCCCTACATATTAACATTTAGATTTAAAATATAGTGCTCAGGAAATATTCCATGCTATTAGTAAATGATTTCATCTATCACTTTCTTGCCAATATATGCATGGAATGCTATAGAAGCTAAAATACTCATCATTCCATGACAAGACGATCCCAAAACTCCAGGAAAGGTTCTCATTGTTAGACAAATGAACCAAGTTTTTTGCTGTTTTGGATCTGACTCTGAGGAAGTGACTGTGAAATTGAGAATGTGAAGATGGAAAGCAGTTTGGATGACAGCCGTTTCAACACAAGGATTCATGATGGAAAAAATTTATATAAAAAAGGAGGAAGTAGCTTTAGAAAGGCAGATTTCCAAAAAGGGATGGCATCCCAAGGAACAGCACAGTTCAGATGAGCAAGCAGCTGTTAGAAGCAACATTCAGCGTTCAATGGAATATTGCCCTGTTCACTATATGCTACTGTTGAGATATCAAAAGGTATCAACTGATGGTCATATAATAAAGAGGCTCAAAAGATGCGGTACTAAGGATGCATATAAAAGCATAGTACAAGCTTGCTGAGACAAAAATCAAGAAACATAATGTGTTGGTGAATGCATAATGAAATGAGACATATAAAGAAACATAAAAATTAGAAAGAACGCAATAAAGGAATTAGGAGAGGCATGAATTATAGGGTTTTCTTTTCAATAAACTGTTGACATGGAGAAGAATAAATTTGTTGTTTTGCCTYTTCTGATTCTTTTTTAAAACCTCTATAAAAATAATAACTGTACATTCAACACACTTCAACTTAATAAGAAGAACACAGGTCAAAACAGATAAATAACACTGAAAAAATACATTTAGTGATTCTGCAGAAGTGCACAGCAGGATTCATTCAGAACTAGTCAAAGCATCAGGAATCACTGGATGAAATGTTAGCCCTCATAGGTCTTGAATGAGTGAAAACACTACTTATTTTTTAAAAGGATTAAAATGGTGAGTCTAGGAATTTATAGATCATATAGACTAGCTTCCATATACAAATGGATACTGCAACAAATCATTCAATGGTAAATTTGGAAGTATTCACATATGCCACATGCCAAATTTACCATTGAATAAAAACAAGTAAAGTGAATATGAGAATGAGTGAGAAGGTGAATTCACAATAATATATTAAGCCAGTTATATACAATTTTCCTTTTTAACACAACTTGTAGACTGCTGATGGGTGACAAGTACCATATCATCAAATACCTATCAAAAAGTATTTTCAAGAAGTAATTAATTAAACATGTGAAAGGATATCATCTACAGGGTATACTTGAATCTGTTTTAGAATATGGGATGAACTTCAGGGCTGCTTGCATTTCTCTCTAGCTCTACATTTTTATAATTCTATTCATAATGAGCTTCTATATCAAATTGTTTTCACAGAGTGGGAAAAGATGACCTAAGTGTCAAATTTCTTATACTGATTTATGGTAATATAATCAGTTTGGTAACTGGTTTTGCTTTTGATAAGACAAAACACAGTCAGGGAAAAGAACATAATTTTGACCTTAAGCCGATCCTAGTTAAATACATTTCCCAGCATTATCATTATTTATTCTGCCTTTCTCTTTTTAAGTAATCATTCAGCTTCATGTAGATCTGAGGAATATTCATATTCCTTACTTGCATTATGCAGAGTGAAAAGAGTACCATACTTGATTTCCCGATAAGAAATAAAATAATTATAATAATGTTTCAGGGTCTTTGTTGTTGTTGTTGGCTTTCTCTTACTTCTTCCTACACTAACTGAAAAACATTTACTATATAATGCTGGATCACGTAATCTGTTTTTTCTCCTTGAAATATGAACTATCCTTTCTTTGTTTCCCACGAGTAGGATCCAATCTGATATGTGATACATTTTACTGATAAAATAGGAAGGACTTCCATAAATGTTTTCTTATAAGAAGTACCTGTACTTTCCATTTTAGCGACCAGAAAGGAATTAACAAAGCTGTTTGTGAAGTCTGGCCAATGATGCAGAGGTTCACAAGAGTAGTGAGGAGTTTGATACTCTTCTCTCCTACCTTCAGCTCCTCCACATTGAAAACAAACAAACCAAAAAATCCCAATGACTTTTTGGTAAAGGGCAGGATGAACTGTACTCAACTTTTTTTGCAGAAAATTTGATTTGGGAGAAATATTAGTATTTGTTGATATGTCAGGTAATCTTTTATTGGTCTGTCAATTAATTTTTGTCTGTTTGTTTTTAATATAACTCTTTCCACTCTGAGCAGCTCAGGGTCTGAATAGAAGCTATAATCAGGTCATAGATAGTGCATGAGTTTCAGGCATCCCCTAGAAAAGGTTCCTCCTGGGTGAGCCTGCTACTCAAAATAGAGATTATTTGGGCAAAATAGCTACCCATAAGTCTGCGGGCCCAGATGGGATGCACCCAAGAGTGCTGAAGGAACTGGTGGGAGAACTGGAGGAGAGCTCAGCTGCTCTCCATCATCTTTGAGAGGTCATGGAGAGCTGGGGAAGTGCCAGAGAACTGAAAGAAAGCCAATATCACTCCAGCCTTCAAAAAGGGCAAGAGAAGCCATGAAACTACAGGCCGGTCAGCCTCACCTCCATCCCTGGAAAGATGATGGAGCAGCTCATCCGAGAGACCATCTTTAGGCATGTGAAGGAAAAGAGGGTGATCAGCAGTAGTCATCATGGATTCACCAAGTAGAAGTCACTTTTGTCCAAACTGAAAGACTTCTACGATAGGATGACCACCTGGAGGAATGATGGGAGAGCCATAGGTGTTGTCTACAATTACTTCAGCAGGCTTTCAATAACATATCCCAAAACATTCTTATGGGGAAGTTGAAAAGTGTGGGTTAGATGAGTGGACAGTGAGGAGGATTGAGAATTGGGATAGCAGAGCTCAAAGGGTGCTGATAAACGGGGCCGAGTCCAGTTGGAGGTCTGTGGCCAGTAGTGTCTCCCAGGGGTCAGTGCTGGGCCCAGTGCTGTTCAGCATGTTCATCAATGACTTGGACGAGGCCACAGAGTGCAACCTGAGCAAGTTTGCAGRTGATATCAGACTGGGTGGAGTGGCCAAAGCTCCAGAGGGCTGTGCTGCCATCCAGAGGGACCTGGACAGGTTGGAGAGACAGGAACCTCATGAGCTTTAACAAGGGCAAGCGCAGAGTCCTGCATCTGGGGAGGAAAAATCCTATGTACCAGGACAGATTAGGGGCTGACCTGCTGGAAAGCAGCTCCACAGAGAGGGATTTGGAAGTTCTGGTTGACAACAAGTTAACCATGAAGCAGCAATGTACCCTTCTGGCCAAGAAGCCCAATGGGATCCTGGCCTGCATCAGGAGGAGCGTTGCCAGCAGGTGGAGGGAGGGGATCCTGCCCCTCTCATCAGCTCTGGTGAGGCTGCACTTGGAGTATTGTGGGCAGCTCCCTAGCACAGGAGGGAAGAGTGTAACTTCTAGAGAGGGCCCAGCATAGAGCAACGAAGATGATTAAGGTACTGGAGCATCTGTTGTCTGATGAAAGACTAAGTGAGCTGGGCCTGTTTAGCCCAGAGAAGAAAAAGATTGAGAGAGGATCTTATCAATATGTGTAAATACCTGAGGGGAAAATGTAAAGAGCATGGGGCCAAAATCTTCTTGGCAGTGACCAGTGACAGGACAAGGAGTAATGAGTATAAATTAAAATACAGGAAGTTACATCTTCATATGAGGAAGAACTTCTTTATTGTTAGGGTGAYGGGCCAAAATCTTCTTGGCAGTGACCAGTGACAGGACAAGGAGTAATGAGTATAAATTAAAATACAGGAAGTTACATCTTCATATGAGGAAGAACTTCTTTATTGTTAGGGTGACGGAACCCTAGAACAAGCTGCCTAGAGAGGTTGTGGAGTCTCCCTCTTTGGAGATCTTCCAAACCCATCTGGATGCCACGCTGTGCCTTGTGCTCTGGGTGTCCCTGCTGGAGCAGGGAGTTGGACTAGATATTCTGTAGAGGTCCCTTCCAACCTCAAGCATTCTTTGATTCTGTGAAAATAAATGCATCAAGGTCACGCTTACAATCACCTTTCTCTTTACTCATGTTCTCTAAGATGTCTCATGGCTCTCATCACCTTCATATCTTTCTTCAGACCCAAAAGTTTCCTATCCAGTTGTTTCTGGACATGATGTGCCAACAAGCTGCTATATTTATGTATAAATTCTTTTGGGAATGGGTCTTTCTCCTCTTTTGTGGGTGGAACCTGCAAGTGCCATTTCCATGGTGCTGTAGGCTGCTAATGGGTATATGGCAGCAGTAATCTACGGATGGTGCTCCTGTCTCTTGTGTAAACCTTACTGAACAATTTTTAATGTCTGATTGTTCTGATTTGCAGCTAGTATTTCCAACTGACTGACAGTTTTTTCAGTATTACATACTTCTCCATAAAAAAGTCCTGAAATAAATACTATTATAATAATAGATTATAATATTATAATATAATAATCTATAATTTAATAATATTTTAAAAAGTAAAGCAATATTTATAGAAGTATTAGATTTCTAAGGCATCACTTGTGATATCGGGATACACTTGATSACCAAGACATGCTTCTATCATTTCACTGTAAAGCTAGAAATAGAATATATAACATATGTTTTCCAACACAGTCAGTAAGATGAAGTCATCATAATTATCACCAGCATAGAAAGAATGTTTCTGTTAAGTGACAGGATATAACAATGTGTGCTCTGTTCTATATTAATCTCATTGACTTGTCTGTAGTATACATCTCATAGTTATCGAGACTTTTTTTTCTGTCTGTAAGTTGAAATAGCAGTTTCAAGTAAGTTGCTAAAACTTCTCTGTCTCCTTTCTCCATCCTAATACTGACTTAGCTATGACCTTCTAATGTGCTTTAAATAATTCACAAATCAAGACACCTGCTGATGCCAGGGGAGGATACACATGGACACATTTTGGTTTCCACTGGAAACTATACCAAGCTCTGATGTTTTGCATTGGAATATAACACAGTAGCCTATTTTTTCCCTTTGAGTATTCAGAAATTTATGTAGCCAGAACTCCCAGAATAAGTCTGAGGGAGTCTGAAAAAAAGGAAAAGCTTTCATGGAGTTCAGAAAGCCTGATTGTCACTCGGCTCTGATAATGACAATTGAAGTTTTTAAAGCCCTGTGTCAGAACAAATTTCTGCCAATCCACATGTATTTTCCATTGGCTTCATCAGTGTTGGAAGAGGGAGGGTGATATTCTTGCTAGCATATTTTGATTGCACGTGTTGTTTGTTTTTTTGCCCTTGGACTTGTCCTGTTTTCCCTTCAGAAACACATGCAAGCAAATTTGAGATATTTTTATTTGTTTACTTGATTCATCAAATTTTCCCTCACTGGCAAAGAACATATATAAAGTTTACATATCCTCATCTCCAGCCATTCTATATGTCCTTTTTCTCTTTCAGACTCAGGGAAACTTCACTTGGTTGTTGACGAGGAAGGTGTCTACATTCTCTGTCATCCTGACTGAACAGCATTATCAATAGGTCTTGGGTCATTACAGCCTTTCTGAACAATTCAAAAATTGTTTATTATAGCCTACAAAAATTCAGATTTACTTTTTAAATTATTATTATGATGAAATAATTATCTTCCATCTTTCAACAGTCTTCTCAAAAAACTCAACTGCTCGACAGTACCAGAGAAAGAGAAATGACCATCATATCCATAACTGATCATCTGATCATGTGAAAATGAATCCTGTTATTGTATGAAAGGAAGTGACGATTGCCTGAGGAAAACATGTAAGTAGGAGAAGGACAATTTTGAATTACTATGTATACATATCACATACATTACAGAGATATCAAGTCATGCTGAGAGACCACAATTCAAGAGCAGGCCTAGCTGGATTTGGGGCTAAGAGGTATTTGTTTGTTCATCCTTTTACTGTCGGATGCTCCTAGAGGAAAGAAGTGACTAGTTTTCTTCCCCTGATCACTCTAATTCCTCACTTTCATATTGTTACTACAGTATTATTCTCAAAGTCAATCTGCTCTTCTCCCCATATTTCCTGTTAAGTCTGCCAYTCTCTGCTTCTGGTTATTTTAATAAAAATTGGTCTTTTCTGGGTTTAGCATTCTTGGAGAATCTGTTTACTGATGCCTAAAATTCCTCTGCCACTATGGCTTAGAACTTTTCCTGGAATTGATTAAAATTGAAAATTGAAAGGTTTTTGCCTTAAATAAAGGCAAGCATAAATATGTCCCTTGAATAGACAGTCAAATAGTAGGAGCTTCAAGGGACCATCCTGTCTTTGCACATATGCATTAAAATTACATTCTTGAGGTACTATGATAAAATACTCATCAGTGAACTTGTTCTTAGCAATGGGATAAGAGAACTGATTCTTGGTGGGAAATTCTGTTGGATAATTGCATTTTGCATGTCACAAATATCTTTGAGGTTCAGAAGAATGTGAGATTCCTCCTGTTTTACTCAGCTGTTCGTTGTTATGTTATTTTTAATGACTATCTCTGTCTCCTGTTTTTAATACAGACATCTGTATTTTGTTGATGAGAAAAGTCATCTCTGTGGATCCTTTTTGAGAAGCATGACATGAGAAAGCACTACATTTTTTATGAAAGGCAAAATAGACTGTTGTTGTTTTTCCTTGTAAATGAAGGAGTTCTTATTCCTAAATTATTTCTGATTAGTATTTTTTTCACCAAATACAAAATAAAAAGGTAAATGTCTGTGTTTAGTAATGTTTATAGCTTAAATAAGTAAAAATAAATCAGATAAGCAACTTCTCTCAAAAGAAAATAAGAAATAGATGTGTTTTCCTTAGTTTCTTTTTCCCTATTTTGTTCAGGCMTAAAGGGGCAGAAGACCAATAAAGAGCTACAATTACAGATGTGGTAAGAATATTTTCAACTTTTCTTTCTTCAAAAAATGTCCTGACCCAGAAAGCAATTTCTACAGAGTCTTGTCACTGGCAAAAACAAAAGATGTAGTCCCAGTATTTTGCAATATCCAATGCATTTCCAAAATTCTTTGGTAAAATGGATGTGGAGACTGTTTAAAAGATGCCTTCACCAACAATATTTGAAGTTACACTCTTTCTCAGTGGGACACTCCCTGAATTGTAGCAAAATTAAAAGCATTTTGATTCATCAAGCAATCAAGAGCCTAGAAACAGAGGTAACATGCTGGTGTAACCCATGCCTTGTGTGTCTGTGTCACAAACATACCAATTAGAAAACAATCCAATCTCTAAAGGACAGATCAGTCAAATACTTAGTAACTTAAGTCTAGATTTAGATCTAGACTATTCCCCACATTTTTTTCTATCATTACCCCATTAATCAACCTTTTTTTGGAAAATTCAAAAAAATGAATGCTAGAAGGAGCTATCCTTTGTACTTCTGCAAATGTACAAATAAATTTACTAACTTGAAAAAAGTTGATTTTGTATATCATATTATCAGTGGTGTCATTTAGTGTGTCTTTCTCACTGACCACAGTAACGCCAGTATTACATCCTGTTGCTGACACATTGCATTCCCTACACAGTCTGTTTTTCTTTGCTCTCCTGTCTTTCACTGCTATTTCTAAACTGTCACTGCTTCCCTAAATTCACAGATCAGGAGGCCAAAAGCCAAAATGGAATTTCACAGTCATCTCACCTCAGTTAAATTATTTCTACTAATCTACCAAAAAAAAAAAAAAAAAAAAAAAAAAAAAATCCTAACTTCATTGAAAAAAAGTGTTTAAAAGCAGATTTTCTGAATCAAGACTAGATATTTCAGAATTCCCCTCAAAAAGACCAAAAATTACTTATGCAGCTTTAAAAATAATGCAAAAATTCTGTGGTGGATGTTTAAAAATGGCTTTACCAGAGTCAGTTCCCTCAGCTGTCTCATCAGGTCCTCCTGCCTAGAGCCTTAAAGTGATTAATGGATGCCACTCCAAGGCCAGACCCCTAACCCATAGTGAACACACCAGCATCTGGCTGAGTCCCTGAATCCCAAACCAGTTTCAGTGGCCTCCTGTTTCCCTATGGTGGGGGCAGTCAACACCACTCACTAAGCAATCTGTAGGAAATCCAGGCAGACCTACTCCCCAGTTTTCTTTGGAAATTCCTTGAGAGTTGCAGCAAACATCATTGTTCTAATGATTCTGCAACTTCCAATAAAAATCCTTCCAGTAACCAAACACTTTGACAGCTCTGCACCTGAATAGGAGGACTATAATCACCAGAAAAATAGAAAATCTGTAGGTATCATGTGGTCATAGGGGTATCATTATAACTAATAAATGGCACCTGGTCATCACTTGGCACCAGCTATACTCAGATGGATTTTTTTTAATACAAAGTATATGCTGCATAGCTCCATAGTTCTGAGGAGTGCAGGCATACAGTGCTGATATTTCTGCATCTGTTCTGATAACTGCACACACACACAGAGTTCTACCCATATACTTACACATTTGGCTTACTCATGCTTGATTAAAAAATGTTTGTGATTTTTCAGAGAGAGAGAGAATAATTATTTTATTTTAAAATTGGAATAATGAGCTAGTTCTATTTAAATAATGAGACACAAGGTTTTTGTGTGTGTGCAAGCATACCTACGCTTATTGCTTGTGCTAGTATGTGTGTGCTCCTGTGTGTGTGTGCACTTATAGCCTCTAGAGACAGAAGTATCTATAGGAGGAAATAAGAATAAGAGTGAAAAAAAGTAGGCAACAATGCAAGAGAATTAGGAAAATAATTTTTCTCACTTACARAGCTAAAATGTTGATAGTTTTAAGCTGCATTTATGTTTTAACATAATTCTATGTAAATACATTCCTTCGTACACTTAGTAATGTATGAACAAGTCATAGATATTGTGACTTCAAAACACTTTTTTTTTWAAATAAATCAAAAATTTTAAGTGTATAAAATTTGAAGTGAACACTAAGTTAAATAAAATAGGAAATAAAAGCAATTGTACCAAAATGTGCTGTTTAATATTTGTAACTACTTCATGMAAATGAAGAATACTTCTGCAGAAATAAATCTACACCAATATCTTGCAATGGGCATTGGTGTCTTCGTCATGAAGAAATGAAGTGAACTATTGGATCACTAACATATTTTTACATTCATTCTTAGGATAATGAGGCATTTCCATGGTTTTATTTATCACAGTGTTTGCCGATCTAACACAACAATCCCTTCTGAAATAAAACACATCTGTGAAGAAATAAAYAACCACTATTGTTGCTCTGAATTGCAGTAAATGAGCATGACAAACACCTCGGATATACCCTGTTTCAAATAATCTCAGCAGCATGTAGGTCCAGGAGTGAAATGGGGAAAAGCATTTTGAAAAAAGAAGTATCACCAGGTATAAGCTGCAGAGCATAGAAACTACATTATTATTATACTGCAACTAGGATATTCAGGTCTAGTAAGTTCACTTATTTATCACGGATCAATGAAATAGACAAGCGTATATATAATATCCTTACAGAAGACAAAATTTCAGTGRGTGAGATAGGGGCAGAGAGAGGGAGTAAGTTAATACTTGGTGGTTTTGCTGACAGAGTTTGTCTGACAGAGMTAGTTAGAGTTGTCCAAACCAGAGACAGAGGAGCTAGGAATCAAATCATACAACAAGTAGAGTCTCAAATTCACTTCCTGATTTTTTTTTTTTAATCTAGCACATTTTCTACCATAATTATATATGACTCAATAAAGGAAATCATTTAGTGATTGTTATCTGTGATGCTCTGCATTCAGAGTTTTAAAAWGTTAGCTCTTCATAGCACTCCAATACCTCGGTTCACAGATTATCCGGGTGTCATAAATGTTAATTTTAGGATGGAACTTCTTTTTTGAGTGAACCAAAGAGAGCCTGTACCAACCAAACTCAAGCATGATTATGGGCATGGACTGAGTCATCCAACTTCACACCCAGGGGAAGATGCCTTTATTAGTAAACACCTAGCATTTAGATGTACATTTAGAGGTATCCTGTGTGTTTCTGTGTATCATTAATAAGATAAAACCCTGCAAAAAGTCCTTTTTAAATATGGGATTAATTTTTCAACAAGGGAGTTCTAAAGAGTTTGATGCCACCCCTATCTGTGCACAGATTGAGAGGGAGTCTGGGAACCGCACTCATTAATGTTCTGGCTCTTCCTAGATAACAGGCTAGARGCTAACTAAAGAAGATGAATGGAGAAAAACATAAAAGAATAAAGCAATACACATTTTCATTTGTGTCTTTAACTAGAATATTTCAGGTGAGACAGTAAAGCCTCAGAGAGAATGCTAGAATTGAAACACTGTCTTTTTATTATGTAGAGACATAAATCCCAGGACAGAAGGCTATGTTTTCTCTTGCTGTTCTTGTGTTCCTTCAGCAACTCTGTCATTTTTTCAAGGTACATTTATTTTTATTTTTTCGTTACTGACAGGCTTTTACAGGTGACAGAAAATGGCCAACTCTCAGAATCTGGATCATATCCTACTATCGCAGAAGATTTACTTCTYGGCTTAAACTGGTGCAGCAGATGGTGACTGAGACTATTTGTTGCTGAAACATTATAAATCTATGAACAGTATGAGAGTAAATTTCCATGCAAGGCAATTTTGGATTAAACTAAGTTCCTCCAAACTGTCCTGCAAGCTTCAGCTTTGAAAACCATTTCTGTAAATATATGTGAAAATAATACTTCAAAAGAATGTGTCAAACAAAGTAGCAAACTTAAAGCATATTTTTGGAGTACACCTACTAAGGTCAGCTGAGTTTTACTTTCAAAATTACTTGATCTGCTCTTGGTGATAAAAAAAAAAATGTTGTCTAAACAGCACTTGATCATTTGGGACAAGATAAATTCAGCCGCGAGACAGAATGCATTTGGGGCAGAGGGGAGATGGAGTGGAACTTCTCTATTTCCTTAAAATCAAATCATTCTCTATGTAATGTTTGCTTGAAGACTTAGAGAACTAGGAAAGTTTGGGGCGGGGTGGGGGGAGTGTCTTATATTGCCTAGTAGAGCTATTGGGGCTTTAAAATTCTCTGTCTTATGACAAAAATCAACCAAAACAAAAAAACTAAACAGTGCTGTGTACAATGATTTTTTTCTTTTTTTTTTTTTTTTTTAATAAGAAGGACAAACAGGGAAACTTGGATGAAAGTTACACGAAGAAAAGATTTGTCTTCTCATAAAACATGGGAGAGTGTTAATTAGGGATGTGGTCTATGCAGGAGCATAGGATGGTGTCGGGGGGATGTGGTGCAAATGGTCAGCAGCTGGTTGTGGGTGATCTGGAGAGAGGCAGAAACCAGATCCACAGACCCAAAGAGTTTGACTTGATAGTTCTCCAGAGGGAAAACAACTGCAGTCAGCAATTCTCTGCTGGTTGTGCATGCAGAGGCCCATCCTATTTTTCTGTCATGATGTCTGTGGATGTACAGTCTTATAGGAATCCAGCACGTTACAAAAAATGTTTCAGATACTTCCAGCCTTCTGAATGTGGCTGCCTGATGCTTCTCTGAATGGTCATTAAATATTTTATCAAGATTAGCAATGCAGTTGAGATAATATGTGTGTCACTGAATAGATACAGAGTGACTCTGAACAACAGGTGAAAAGATATATAAAGGAGGGGTCTCTTGAACCTCTCAGATCCCTCTACATTAATATATGAAAACAAGAGTGAAAAAAAAATAGAAGATGCAAGTCTCAGCACTTTAATTGTCTTATCAGACACTTGATGGCGTAATTCTCTGACAAGAATATTAATACAGATGTTTACAGCTTGCTCAGATAGAAAGAAGAATATTAGTTTGTATATTAGTGCTCAACAATATAAATACATAAATGAAGGAATTGGTAGTGGGTAATTTAGAGAAGATCAAACTTAAAAGAAATATGAAAACAAATTTCAAGTATGCACATGAGGTCTGCAGAACTTATTCAAATAAAGTGACCCGCATTAAATGGTTTATATCGAAAGAGGAGGAATTTGTTTACATTTGAGGAAAAACTTTCTACTAATAGCAAGATCTGAGCTTTAGAACAGCATAGCTGATAGGGCTATAGTATATTCATCTTAAAATAGTTTAGAGCTTCAGAAGAATCTTCCACAGATGGTTTAGAGTAAGATATTTCTGCTTTAGGAAGCTTTAGGTTCAAAAGGATGTAAAAAATGGCCTCTCCCAGCCTTACTTTCTCCAAGGACTCAGCTATATCTCCTAGAAATAAACATGGCTTACACAAATGCCATTCATTAGTGAGAAGTACCTTAGGCCATTTGTTTTGTTCTTGCCCCAGTAAGTACTCTAGGGCTTACAGTGTTGGCATTCAAAGTGGTAACACTGAGTCTAGGCCTAAAGTTTCCTGCTATCTGGGTATTCTTTTCCTCTGTTAGTGCAATTGCCTAGTAGTCACATATTTATTTTTCAGATCCTGCCTGCTAATGTTGAAAACAGTTGTCACTGTGCCTCTTGGGCTGCTGCTCTCCTTCTGGCTCCAGCATCTCTCTCCAGCGGCAGAAAAAACAGTGCCAAAGTGAGTAATGTCACCCATGGCAGGAAAATAATTAAGGATACTTTTTCAGTATGACTTTAGTCTTGTTTTCTGTCTAATAGCACAAATCAAAACCAAGTGCTATCTAGCATCATTTGAACAGGCGGAATGAAGAACCTCCATCTGTGGGAAAACGTAACCTAAGTATACCTTCTTTGCGACATCGTCTTTGTTTATTGCAAGGAAACTGTTTTGTTTTCCTTTTTTTTTTCCCCTGCATGAGCCATTTTTTTTCCACTGACAGCAGCCTATTAAGAATAATCAAGAAGTTTAGTTCTGAGAGATTTATTGCCTCTATACTAAATATATGAATTTTATAACCAATCAGACCTCAATAGTCTTCTTTCAGATTACAACTAGGACATGAGATCATAAGATATACACTTTTTTCAAAGTAACTTTCTAATTTAGCATTTTATGTTGTTGCTGTTTGTTGTGTTGGAAACCATTGCTTAGGAGAGAAATAAACAAACCACTTTTTTTAATTCATGTGTAGCATCTGAAAGCAGCTTGTGAATGAGAGTTTTTTCTAGGGTGACAGAAGATACAGTTCTTATATTTTAAAGTGATTCAACATTAAAACTAAATGATGACCAATACAAATATTTTAGCAGAGGGAAAGGTCTTCATAGACATAAAATTATTATAAAGGTCACTACAAAGAAATAAGATGATCTAACAGTCACAAGATCTCTGTAATTCGAAAAATAGATCTTGATAATTTAGGCAAACTCTGAAGTTTAAGAAAATTATTCATAATTTTTAACATGAATAATAAAACCTGAAAATTCTTGAAATGTGTGACAAGCACTCAGACAAATCACAGAATCATTGAATGGTTGAGTTTGAAAGGGACCTTTAGCGATCATCTGGTCCAGCCCCTCTGCTCAAGCAGGATACCTGCAGGGGAATTAACATCATTAAATGCAGAAGTATTTTCACCCATAATATTATCAAAGTAGAAAAAAAAGATAAAAAATATATGTATATGACATTATATGTCATGAAACGCTACATTATGCATTTAAGATAGTGTCTTTGGTTTGCAGTGGTGAAAAGAGTATTATCTCAGTGCAAATACCTGAAGGGTTCAAGTATCTGAGGGGTGAAGGTAGGGAGGATGGGGCCAAACTCTTCTCGGTGGTGGCCACTGATAAGACAAGGGGTAATGAGTGCAAGCTGGGAAACAGGTAGTTCCATCACTGTGTGAGGAAGAAATTCTTTGCTGTGAGGCTGACAGAGCCCTGGAACAGGCTGCCCAGGGAGGTGGTGGAGTCTCCTCCTTTGGAAATCTTCCAAACCTGCCTGGATGCCACCCTGTGCCATTGCTATTGACATGCCATTGGTGACCAAGTGTCAAGAGGTTAAATGTCCTACTAAATAATTTTATCACCTAAGGAAACTCAACACCCACAAATCCATGGGCCCCGATGGGATACACCCCAGAGTGCTGCGTGAGCTGGTGGATGTCATAGCTAAGCTGCTCTCCATCATCTTTGAAAGGTCCTGGAGAATGGGGGAGGTGCTGGAGGACTGGAAGAAAGCCAATGACCTCACCCTTCAAAAAAGGCAACAAGGAGGACCCGGGCAACTACACGTTGATGAGCCTGACCTCCGTCCCTGGAAAGGTGACAGTTCATCTTGGCTGCTGTCTCCAGGCATGTCTAGAAGAAGAAGGTGCTCAGGAGTAGCCAGYATGGGTTCACCAAGGGGAAATCATGCTTGACTAACCTGATAGCCTTCTATGATGGTGTGACTGGCTGGATAGATGAGGGCAGAGCAGTGGATGCCATCTATCTGGACTTCAGCAAGGCTTTTGACACCATCCCTCACAGTATCYTCCTGGACAAGCTCCAGAAGAGTGGCATAGATGAGTGGACAGTGAGCTGGATTAGGAATTGTCTCGATGACAGAGCTCAGAGGGTGGTGATCAGTGATGCAGAGACTGGCTGGAAGCCTGTGGTTAGCAGTGTCCCCCAGGGCTCAGTCCTTGGTCTGGTCCTGTTCTATTTATTCATTAATGACCTGGATAAAGGGATGGAGTGCTCCCTCAGCAAGTTTGCTGATGATACAAATTTGGGAGGAATAGCTGATAGCCCTGAGGGCTGCACTACCATCCAGAGGGACCTAGACAGACTGGACAACTGGGCGGCGAGTAACCTCATGAAGTTCAACAAGGGCAAGTGTAGGGTCCTGCAACTGGGCAGGAATAACCCTAGACATGCCTACAGGCTGGGGAACGACCTCCTGGAGAGCAGGTCTGCAGAGAGGAACCTGGGCGTCATGGTGGACGACAAGTTGACCATGAGGCAGCAGTGTGCCCTCGTGGCCAAGAAGGCCAATGGGATCTTGGGGTGCATTAAGCAGAGYGTCTCCAGCAGGTCGAGGGAAGTGATTCTGCCCCTCTACTCAGCCCTGGTGAGGCCGCACCTGGAGTACTGTGTGCAGTTCTGGGCTCCCCAGTACTAGAGGGACGTGGAGCTGCTAGAGAGTGTCCAGTGCAGGGCTATAAAGATGATTAAGGGCCTGGAACATCTGCCCTATGAGCAAAGGCTGAGAGAGCTGGGCCTCTTCAGCCTGGAGAAGAGAAGACTGAGAGGGGCCCTGATTAATGTGTATAAGTACCTTGACGGAGGGAGCGAGGAGGATGGGGCCAGCCTCTTCTCAGTGGTGGCTAGTGATAGAACTAGAGGAAATGGCCACAAATTGACGCATCAAAAGTTCCAGAGGAACTTGAGAAAGAAYTTCTTAACGGTGAGAGTGACAGAGCACTGGAACAGGCTGCCCAGAGAGGTGGTGGAGTCTCCTTCTCTGGAGATCTTCAAAACCCGCYTGGACGCCACCCTGTGCCACATGCTTTAGGAGACCCTGCGTGTGCAGGAGGGTTGGACTAGATGACCTCTAGAGGTCCTTTCTAACCTTAAACATTCTATGATTCTATGATTCAATGATAAGGCACACCCAGCACAAAATATCCAGGAAGATGACACCCTCTACAACAAACTTTCAAAAAAAMCAACAAACTAACAACTAATTATTTTATCATCAGAACAGGGTCAGAGAAGGCACTCACTAGAGCTAAATAATAGAATAAAATAATAATATAAAATAATAATAATAATAGAAGAAAAGAATGAATTTTTGCTATGAGCCTATTTCATGCCTCATGAAGATGTGGTCATAGAATGATGAGCATCTTACTCATTCTAGCAACGATAGCAAATTGTCTCCACAGCACCATCTATCGGGCCTTCCCTGTCTATAAATCATGCTACGGAAAGCAAACACCTAGAAACCTCAGAGATGAGGTGATACAGCCCTTCTCTGTCAGGTAATACAAGTTTTTATGTGCACAACACACCAAAGTAACAAGGGTATATAATGGTATAAATTTATCTTCAAATAAATAGAAATTCTCGCTGCCAGATTTTCTCATTAAGCAATGGTCTGAAAATCTATGCAACAAATTATCTCGCCTTTCTGTTGCACGTAATCGAATGCTATATGCACTTCTTTCCGAGATTAACATTGTTTGAAAACTACCATACCAAAAATGTAGTTAAATACTTCATTAAGTAATTTAAAATCGAGTCAGCCCAATCGATACTATTCTGTCACCAAAAAAAAATCACAAAAAAAAGAAAAAAAGAAAAGCCACTGTGACAGTCTAAAGTAATAATAAAAGCACGAATTGAATCTATTTTGGTTTGCTTTTGCTTAACTACATACAAGCATAAAGAACCTGGCATAGGAAATTGTTTCCAACCTGAAATGAAAGCAATTTTAATCTTTAAATATGCTTTAATATATTCCTGATACCCTCCTCCTCTCCTAATGTCATCTTTATGACCTACTATAAAAATATATATAAAATAATTAAGCTGAAATGTTAGTGTGTCTCAGTATGCATAGCAAGACTGATTGATGATTTGCAATCCTTTACACAGATAAATATCTGATTCTAGTTCTTTATGTTCACAAAGAAATCTAAAGCAAGGATTATTGTTATCTAAAATGCAGAATCAATACTGCACTCATTCTAGGCAAATGATGTTGTTACATTGTTTTATTTACTGGGGCTTTAAACTGTTTTCCGGATATCTATGCCTTCTTCCTAGGTACTGAGTGCACATTCATAACTGTATGATAAAGAAGCATGATTTCCACACTGCAAATAAGAAAACAGAATCTCAGAACATCATCAAGGAAGTATTCACAAGATAAGGACAGAGCTGGTAAATCAGGTGTCAAGGTCTTCCATCCTCTACTTGGTCCAATATCAGACATTTGTTTAATGTCTTTCTGCAAATAAGTGCATTTTATACACTGTCTAAATTGTATATACTTCCAAAACATCTCATCAGCAAGCTGGACTGTTACTATTTTGCAGACTATTGGAAATAGATCACTGCTGTACTGTAAAAATCATACATTTTAAATTCTATTGCCCTTCTCCTGTTTTTAAAAGAATTAATTTGTTCTTCTGGAGGAAAGTGGAAAGATGTAAAAGGGGACATTGTTTTTAAAGGCTTGGGAGATTTGTCCACGATTTCCATTTAAGTCAGCTGAGTATCAATATTTGTTTCAAACATAGATCATGAAAAAAAAAAGTGTCTGTTTTATCCATATATTGATTGAAAAAAAAAAAAAGTAAGTAAGTGCTAAACTGCTTTTAGGAAGGTATTCAGTTGCCTAGTGCTATCCTAGGCTTGTTTAGTACCTAGCCTGTGATGTATTTCACTCCTGCCTTCAGACTAATGCAGATGAAGACCTGGTCCCATCTGGCAGCACCATGTGGTGCACGACCCTAGCAAATCTGAAGTGGTGCCAAAGGTCAGGCAACTTAATTTCACATTTAAGGTTCCTGTCCTAAAACCGAATGGCTATGAGCTGAATTCCTGTGCTCATACAGTGCCCTGATGACTTTTATGGGACTCTGACTATAGGGAGGAATTTGCCATGCCATCCATAAAGACAAGGGCAGAAATTGTACTTAATTTGCTAGGTTACATGTACCTCCAAAGTTGGATTACTCTGATCAAATGGAAAGAGACTGGCTGCATGTGTTTCCTGAAAGGACAAAAACTCACTTTTCCAAAACATTGTGTATAAAAAAAAAGGGTACACTATGTGTTGCAGAAAAAGTCACATTATGACCATTTAGAGAATTTTAAAATAGAAATTTAAAATAGAAAAAAAATTAAAATAGAAAAAAAGACTATTCCTAGGGAAAAAATGTTCATATATTTCAAAGATACGGATTCCACAACTTTCCAAAKTCATAAAGTATTTAACTCTTTTATAGTTAGAAATATCTCATTATTGCATAGCTTAGATATTCCTTGATAAGACAGAAGTCGATTACTTTTCCAACTTCTGATGAATGTGTTAGCTGTCTCTTTACAATTATAATTGCAATGATAATACATGGAATTGTAGGATGAGAACTCAAATGTCTCTTAGTGAAAACAAACCCAGTACAACCAAATACTTCTGAAAAGTCACATTACCTTATTATCCATGGTGCTGACATCTAGGCTCCCTCCTGTTTGTTTACACCACTTAGCTGGAGCAAAACAATGGTTTCTTATAAGTAACACTCCCGCCAAAATATAGTGGAAATACTATGCTGTTTTTTAAAAATACACATCGTTTACTTTTTTTGCAATAGCTTTGTGTGTCTGACTCTGAGCATGTGTTGCATGGTAATTTCCAAGCTTTTTCTACTTAGTTGTCTGAGTTTGTAGTCATATTCTTCTCTTGAAGTGTTTTACAATCACTCCGCTGCCCTCATTGTAATTTCAAAGTAATGATTTATTTGTGAGGAGTTCCCGTTCACATTTTCAGTTGTTAATCACTATTAAGACCAAACCAAATCTAGTTGGTCTTAAATATTTAACCACCCTTCTTTGAGATTGATGGTTTGAGGCAGATCYCTTTTTTGAAACACTTTTATCTTCTCCTAGAGACTTACAACATATCTGTGATCTCTTTTAGGTGGTCATAAACTCACTCTTGGTGATGCAATGTTGCTGCCTTCTTTATTTTTTTTCAGGGCCTTTCTTTCCTGAACATCCTGTACCCGTTTATATCAACACTCCAACCCTTCGATTTATCTTACAAAGCCTCTGTCATGCCAATTAAGTTATAGCTTTGTTTGTGCAGCAAGACATCTAGTTCTTTCTGTTTATTCCACATAGTCTTAGAGATACCTAAAATGCTTGGCTAGTTGCCCTGAAATTCTGCCTTTTGTGTCCCTTTGTCTCCCAACTGAAATATCCCATCCATTTCATGGCTTCCAAGGCTTCATCCAGTTACCTTTCTTATAAAGAGAGGTAAAGGTTTCTACTCTTTCAGAAAAGGAAAAAAAGAGATCATCCAYCATTTAGGGCTCATTCTCTTCAACAAGCTTTGCTTTATCATCATGGCTTTAACACCTTGGTCRTGTCATTATAAGCACTCAAACATCTAATTTCATGCACCTACAATGTCAATGCTTATATGTGAGCTAGAGGTCTGACCTCTCTTTGAAGTCAACAGGTATCTAGGGTGGATTCAGTTTCCAATGGAAAGGTGTACAGTGCCATGTGAGATGATACAGAATGTCTCACTTAACACCCAGGAGACAAGTCTTTGTAGAGGCAAGCCAAGACAAATCCTATCTACCAGCCTCTTCAGGCAGCTTGGATAACTGGGTACCTCCAAAGGCATGAGACACTTCTCTTTTGGTGTTCCACCCCTCTTTGGAACACTGTTTTCATCCTGAAGTCAAAACCCACATTCCATCCCATATCTACTGAACATTCCTCTAGGGTCCTGTGAGACTATATTGAAAAGATTTCCATTGACTCTAAAGGGAGCTTAAGAACTTAGCAGCTCAGATGTGGASACCTAAATTTAGATGTCCACAGTATGGAGCTGAATCCCACTCTCTGTGACTCTAGCTTGGTTTGATTCGTTAAACCTGTGCTTTTCTAAAGCTACTACTACACTGAGAGGCTGTGCCAGAAAAATCTCAGAAATGTGAGAGTTGGGTTTTCTGAAAGAATGTAAGTGCTCACTGGGAAGCACAGACATCTGAGAGCAATCATGGAGGACTAAAACTAAATGGCTTTGAAAAACAAAATTTTAAAGGATATTATTCTACTATTTATTAGAAAATTGCAAAAAGAAAGCAGTGAACTTTAGTGCACCAATCCAYCCTCTGATGGCAGAATAATAATGTCAAATCAGTCCAAAACTCTGGGAAGGGCATAAAGGCGGAATTTGCAGCATGTCAGTAACCCTAACAGACATGAATCCTGGGGAACTGACAAAACTGGTCAGGGAAAGGAAACTTAGATAGTTGCTTTAGATTAAAAATATAAATTGTTGGGATTTAAACAAATACAAAGGGATGTCTATCTAAAATTTGGCATATCCCTCCTGCAATCTATAAATAAATAAATGGATGAATAAATAAATAATTAAATAAACAGAAGTTTAACTGCTAAGGGACACAAATCACTTCACTAAAATGCAAAATATATGTATATGCATATATATATATATATGTATTCTCAACTGAACATTCTGAAAGTCTTGAGAAAGTCTGGTGGGGACCTGGATTATGCTTTCTGTGACCAGAAAATAAGGTTGACCAAATACCAAATCTGATATTGGAATTTTTTTTTATGTAAACAAATCAAAAGAGAAACAGGAAATACAGTTCAAGACTTGGCTTCAAATGAGAGCCTGAGGCTAAGGGTCCCACAGCTGAGGTCAGTACTTGCCTGCACTAAGGACAGCGCGACTAKTTATTTATGTCACTGGATCAGGCTCTCTCCCTCTCCAACTCCAACTCTTTTCACATGTTCTTGTCTCTTTCTCTCTTCTCTTACTAYCCTTTCCCCTCCACTAACCCATCACAAGAAAAACTCCCGCCCCGAAAAATCCCCAAGACATTCATAATACATGCCTCATTAAAAATGAAACATTTCTTCTTTTCCCCCTCTTTCATAAATTTTATATGTTCTTCATTTAAGAAAAGAAAATCTCAAGCCTTGCAAACTTTGGTTTTGACTAATGGCATTTAAGCACATAAATGACAATACATCAACTAGTGTGGAAGGAAAGACTTAATATCATGGAATGCCTGATGTGGGCTGGCAACAACAACTTACTCCTTGAAAAAATTCAGGAGGGGGAATAATGCATGGCCCATAAYAGTAGATTTAATGGGATTAATTTGTTAGAGATTTCACAAATGAGGGCAATAAAGAGGAAAAATGGAAAAAAAAWATTCTTTGTAACAATTCAGTAGAACTAAATGTCCAAAAAATCTAAACTGTGGTAAGACATAATACTGAACCATATGATTTCATGTTTTATACTGTTTTTATCAATAATCATTAACATCAATGAAGGTTGATTTTGAATTACATAAAAACAATACATACCTAAGATAATCTTCCTCCATGAACTTCTATTAATAAAAAAAAAGAAAAGAAGTTTTAATGAAATGACTAAATAACTTATTTCAATACTTATCCTAAATTCCTTTCTAATAAAAGTAAATCTCCATCTTGGTGAAAATTTCACCATCTGTAAACTTGCATGCTACCACTAAAAAAAGCTTTCTTTAACACAAGAAGAAAAGTCACTGAGGTACTAAGGTACCTTTTACCTGACACTGTGCAAATCTTGTTAACAGTTAAAATGACYGCGTTGCTTTTTCTTCCATCTCTAAAATAAGGATAATGAGCCATCTTTTCAAGTAACCTGCTTCAGTTTCATTGATTTTCATAAAGTTTTGCTGATTCACACATGCTGCAGAGGTTTTTACCTGTACCCCAGAAGTACTGAAAGGCTAAATCAATTAGGATTTGCAAAATGTAATTTTTACATTTGTCAAGCTGCCTTTAATCTTCRTTTTTTCTCTGTTTAGTGGTTCAGGAAATAAAACAAGTGATACACGCTAGTGACATTTGCACAAACCGCAGAGAAAARGGAGGAAAATAAAAGTCTGCTTGGTATTTCAGATTTATAAAATTAAACTGAACTACAAATGGTCAGGTAACGGCCATGCATCAGTTCATGTTCTGAGGAGAGTAGTACAGCACGGGGGCGGAAATGGAGAAGGTCCCAAGGGCAGCCTAATTTGGTGTGACACTGCCAGCAGATTAAAGGAAGGCCTTGTCATGCTGTTATCATATAACCTCTGAAACCTTCGAATGTGATACAGGATTCACAGACTGTTTAATTTCTGCCCTATACCTCTCTTACCCTGCCACAGTATTTATTCTTGAGAAACATTTGGCATCTAGCTACGTGCTAGGAATACCAGCACACATTCAGACCCTTACAAAGATACAGACCTTACTATCCTTAATCAGAGAGAAAAGTCTATTTACTTCATTCCCATCTGAGTGAGGACAATGAGATTTTTATCTGAACATTAGTTTAATTGGGAATTATCATCACTGGCAAGCCCCAAAGGAGGCTGCTAATGGATTATCATATGTAAGATRTCAGAAAGCGAAAAATGTTCCATTTGCCCCTGAAAAATAACAGAAATCTCAGTGATATGTATAAGGAGACATAGGAATAGTTAATTACAGAGATATTTGCTTATGATAAATTAAACACGGTACACTCCAAATGGAACTTGGCTGCTCARGATTTGCCAGGGAAAGGCCTGGGGGCTGGAGGAAGCATTTTCTGCCCTGCACAGTAACTGCCACTACCTCTGAAAATAAGCCTCAGCTGCTCTTGCAATCTGCAGCCTCAGACGGCTGAATGTACAATGTACAAATCCTCAGATCTGCTCTCCCTAGCAATTCCAGTATAAGGTAATGAGTTAGCCTCCCCCTTACTTTAYGACAGGCTGTCTTTTCAGCCAGTTACCACTACTTACCTAAAACTCTCCTCAATTTTGTGTTCTAGCTATATATTTATGGATGAATTCATACTTTTGTGCATGTGTGTGTGTGCACTAAGGTGTGGATCAGCTTTCCAAAACAGCTGTTTCCATCTGGCATTTGATCCGCCTGTGAATGAATGTGTGTTGATCTCACGAGTTCAGCTGCATCCCTTAGGAAGGCCAGGCAAACACTTGGTTTCTGTGCTTGTGACGACGGGCTGTTTCCTGAACAACTCCCCAAAGACACTACCCCCAGATCTTCACGGTAACTAATCTTGGTCATGTCTAAAACACGATTTCCAGAGATTCACACAGAAGTAGCCTAATGTGGGCACTAATGGAAGTCCCAGAAGAGAGCGCAGCAGCATTTTCCCTTCTCAGCTCCCACTGCACATGATGCAGAAGAGCAGCATCACTGCTCCCTTCTCCTGTGCTGCCTGTCGAGGTCTGGTGCTGTACAAACAGCCAGCCACCTCTGAGAGCGGTGTAACCAGCAGTCCCTTAATATGGCTCACGGTGACATTTTCAGGTTTGTGTGCCTGCCTGCCTTTCAAAGCCTTTCACTCTGCAGTGCAAGTCGCTTCTAGAGATGGAGAGGCTCAGTATGGGAGAKRAYTTATTTATTTATTTATTTATYTATYTATYTATTTATTTATTTATTTATTTATGCATTGCCATCCGCTGTCCTCTGCCCTTGGGAGCAGGAGAACGGTCGTGAATGCCCCCCTACCTGCTGTGCCCAAAGGAGCTGAGAGAGCTGCACTGTCCACCTTGCCCTATGCACTGCCCAAGGCCAAGCAGGTGGTAAAAAAGGGGACCTGGACTTCTTGTGGTGTCTTCTCCCATCTCTGTTTCTGCATGTTGTGTGTGGTTTTTCTTTTTTCTTTCTTTTTCTCTTTTCCCTACTGTTTCTAAGCTCGTGCTTGCAAACTCCGTCTGAATTTTAAGGAAAGGGAAAATGAAGTGCGTGGAGGGGCATCGTTTCCTCTGGTCACCGCACAGCCCCGCTTCGGCCGCACCCCCGCAYCCCCGCGCTGCGGACCCCACGGTCCCGGACGGGCCGGACTCACGCGGGACGGGGCGATGCTCGTGGGTCACTCCGCGGCCTCCGCAAGGGCGGGAGCGGGGCGCGCGCGGCGGGGCGCTGGACTGCGCTGCCCCGTGTACGRACCGGCGCCGTTTGCAGTGGGCGCTGCGCTGCTTTGGACCGGCGTCCCGGCAAAGTTTCTCCGGAGTCCATCGCTGTGTATGATTTATACTTAACGGCGCCCTGGGCACCCGCTGCAGCTCCGGCCGCATGTTCCTCGCGGGACACGCGAGCGCGCGCGGCGGAGCGCGGCGCGGAGGGTCCCCACCGAGCGGAGCGGAGCGGCGCGGCGCCCATGCCCCTGTGAGGCGCGCAGCATGTTCGCGC
>PTEX01000237.1:860808-931722 GCA_003342815.1 Eudromia elegans | reverse complement strand
CGGCGCCGGGACGCGGCTCCTCCGGCACGCAGCGCCGCCGGCCCCAGCGGGAGCCGGCCGCCTGCGGCGGAACCCGACGATTTTTGCCCGTTCTCACCTCTTTTTGATTTTTTTTTGGCCATGATTCTAGGGTCGTTCCTCCCGTGTCCCTGCTCGGAAGCCTGCGCTGCCGCGCGGAGCAGCGTGTCGGAAGGTGCGGTTACTTTTTGCATCCAGCTTGAGGTTCCGCGGCGGGATGCGGAGATGAGGCGCTGAGCAGCCGCGGGAGGACTCGCCGCTCATCTGTTGCACCGGGGCAAGGCGGCCTCGGGCGCCGGCGATGGAGACCCCCTGACTCGCAGCAGTGCCCCCGGCAGCGAGAGGCCAACATGGAGAAAATAAAGTAAAATAAATATATATAGAGGGGAAAAAGTGTCTGAGATGGACAGCCGCCAGTGAAATAAAGCGAACGTCTCCTGAAAGGATTTAATTCACGCAAGGAATTACAAGGGGTGCTTCCAAGGTAAAAATGTGACTTGTCGCTGCCGTTGAAGGAAGATGCCGGCTGTCAACGCACTCACCTAAAGCAAGTAAGTTCTCATCAACTCTGCCCTATTTCCCGTCCGACTCTGTGATTCCCTCCTCGTCCCTCTACAGAGAAGTCCTCGGGATGGTTTCAGCTAACTTTTGCGCCTCCACGAACGCGGAGAAACGGAGACGTTCGGGTACTTCCTTGGTTAGAGCCCGAGGGAACGTTAAGATCCCGTCCGTCCCCTCACCTTAATAAATGTGCGGCATGTTTTTATTTCATTATTGTGCTTGTTGCTGCTGTTGCCGTTTCTCTCTCAGCGGCTACCGCGGGAAGCGGCATCCCTCCCTCGGTGGCCGCGGGTGCAGTGTGACACCTGCAGGACAGCAGAGCCCCGCGGGCGCGCAGGGCGGCGGGCAGCGCTGCGCGACCCTGCTCCGCACCGCCGGCTCCGCACCCCCCGCGCAGCCGCGCTGCGCTCCGCGCCCGCGCAGCCCCGCGCTTCTCTGGCGCAGCGCAGAGCGAGGGCAGGCGCGGCGCCCCCTGACTTGCAGGGTCCCCCGCTTGCGCGGGACACCGCAGCGCTCCCTACTTTGCGCGCCCGGCCGCGTAAGGGCTCCGATGTTGCCGCTGGCGCTGCCGAGGCCCCGGGGCGGGGGTAAGGGGGGCAGGAGGMGTGCGAGGTCAGTGCGAGAAACTCGAGATGAAAAGAGCTGCAGCTTCCCTGCCAGGAGCAAACGGTGTGCCCGGAGGGATCCCGCCTGTGCACGGGATTTGCCTTTGCAAGAGCCGCAGGGTTTTGGTCACGGGACACTTGCCACAGTCTTGTTAAAAAGAAGCACTTGCTCAGGAGCCTCCAACGCCAGCAGGAAAATTGCACATTGCCAAGAGGCAGAATAATTAAATAATAAAATTTGCTGTAATTGGCAAGATCTGCAGCTTTGTTAACTTAATATCGCCTCCTCTCACCCCCCCTCACTTTTTTTTTAATAAGGAAATGTTATTTACATACTTCTGTTTTACTGGAATCAACTGAGTGATTCCCTGTTAGCATGGCAACCGGAATTTATGGTTCTTTCAGCATGCCTTATAAATGAGATGATTCTTTCAATACTAAAACACCTTTTAGGTGGAAGTAAATAAAACCACTTTTCCATCCTATGCCTTCCTTGCAAAGGAGGGATATGCCTCAAAAATGAATGAAAAGATGATAAAATAGAGATTACACAATGTTTTCACCAGAGAAAGAAATGCAGAATGAGAAATACTTTATTGTCAGTCCTACACACTAAACTAAATGACTGCAGAGCACACTTCAATCTAGTCATGAAGTTTTAAGATTTATAAATTTAAATCTAACTTCAGGTTTTGAATTTGATCATACTGCAGTGGCGTAGAGCATTTCAGTATTTATATTAATTCCATCAAAGCTCAGACCAGGAGAGACTAACAGAGTTATCTGTGCAAAATACCTAGACTTTCCATAACTTAACATTATTCAAATCAGGAAGAGGCTTTTTTAAAGGTAGGGAAGCCAAAGCCCAGAGTGGAACTGCTTTAGAAGAGTCTCAGAGCAACAGTCTCTGAATTGACAGAAGACCCAAGTTTACACCTCCTCTTAGGCAAAGCTCAAGATTAAACTTCTTCCTTTCGGTACAAAACCAGATGACACTTCCATAGCACAGTTTGTTTTTCCTTTCTTTCTGTACTGAAAAASCTCCTTTCTGCTTGCAGAGGATTACTGTAGGTTTTTTTGTGTGTATGTGTGTGGTTTTTTTCTGCTGTTCAGACTTCAGAATAGATGAGACTGACTTTGGAAAAGGCAAAACAAAAATATGTCTGTCTTTTAAATTTAACTTCAGTCACTTATTCTGACACTATATATAGTAATCATTGGCCTTAAAATAGCTCCAGAAATAAATTCCATTTCTTCTTATCTCATCTTAGAGCCAAATACTTCTAGCTGAAATTAAAGTCACTCGAGGTTACTCCAAATCTGGTACCATTTTGCTTATCTTCTTGAGTATGCCTGCTGAAAATATTATGTCCTGACAATATGGTTCCACTCCTGATGAAAGTGCATTTGCATTACTTCAGTATGAACAACCCACCAACTATCTATTGGAAGATGACTGCACAGAAAGCTATGAAGGGATTAGCTTCTCACAGACTCACAGAATGGTTGAGGTTGGAAGGGACCTCTAGAGATCATCTAGTCCAACCCCCTGCTCCAGCAGGGACACTTACAGCACAAGGCTCAGGGTCGCATCCAGGCAGGTTAAATCCTCTACTTATCTCCCAAAAACATGAAGGTAAGGATCATGCAGCACTATCAGCAGAAAACAAAACCAAAACGACTCCCCCTCAAAACTCTCTGAATCCATATTATTCCAAAGATAACAAGATCATCAACATTTATTTCATTTTTATTCACTTTTCTTTTGCATCTCTTTTTGCCAATCTCACCTCTGGGTACGTGAATATAGTGCCTCACTTCTTAGGTGACAAATAAAAATGAGCATGATTGTTCCTTCCAGCACCTGAGGTTTGTTTCCACCCAGGACACTRTGTGATCTGTCATCTTCTTTCTGGAACCCAATTCATTGGCATGAGGTGGCAAAACGGACAGGGAAAATGTTGTGTAGCATCTCTGCCTGCTCTGCTGTATGGACTATATCAGTGCTAAAAAGGACTGAATTCCTTTTGAAAATCGTAAATAAAATAGAATGAACAAGCATGGAAATAACAGGTAGAAAAGTCTCTATTATAATCTATTTCAAGAAAAAGCAAAGAGGAAGCAGTTATTATCCAGAGTCAAATGCCTCATGCATGTCAGATTTAGTTATCTTTTCTGCTGGAATCTAAGTTGTGCTGGTTTGTAGTCTGATTACTTTTCCTAGCATAATTTTATAAATTACTGAAAGCAGGCTGAAGGTAAAATTCTGTCTATAAATCTGTAGCCATGTTTCTGTAACCATGTTTCGTGACAAAAAATATTATTCCAGAAATGATCTATTTTAGAAGTCCTCAATACACTAAGGCAGCTAAAAGATGGAGACTTGCCCGTAATCTGATTTTAATATATGGTACCATTTGTGTAACACCAGGCTCAATGGTACCAGGACCCTCAATTTGACCCCCAGGTCCACTACAATTTATTGCAGAACAAGTTGTCCTGTTTAAATATATTTTATTTATTATGGTCTTATATAATGAAAACAGAGAAAGGATGAGCAAGCTTGTTTTTGCAACAGATATCCAGACAGAAATTATTCATAGGTACATTAGCTTTTTATCAGACTGTTGTTTAAAACTGAGGAAATACAAACATCTGGAAATAAGAGGTAATTGCCTTGCACAGTGATGTTTAGAAGGCATTTAAAGGTTTTTTTAGTACACTGCACAGAAAGTAACAAATACACCTGCTCTGCTAAATCACGTTCCATTTTCTTGGAACTGGTCTTTTCAATCTTATGTCTAGGGTTGAATTCTAAAAGTACTTCTTTGACTTTTTACAGACATTTATTCCTAGTTTAGGTAGTGACTGGTGTGAGACAAAAACTGCAAAGAACAGTGGATAAAATTTACCTTTTTTCAGCTAAGCTATTTTCAGTGAATTGTGGGTGGAAGGGGAGACAGGAAAGACTTCTTAAATTTGGGGGAATTTTACAAATGCCTAAGAGTTTGATCCAGTCAAATTTAACCTCTAGAGTCTGTGACTGCTACTACAATTTCTTGGTCTTGAAGGTGTGCAGAATGTACTCGCTGGAAAAGATTCTCACATGCCTGTGAATGTCAGATGAATGATTTAGAAATTATGGTAATACTAAATGTTATGTAATGGGGAGAGGCAAACAATAGATGGAGAAAGATTTTTTTCCCCATTAGGCTTTGCTAACAGAGAGTGTACAGAGAGTATAAGATTGCTTAAGGAAAATTTTCCACTTATTGTGGAAAACTGGAAGCCTAGCACCTGAGGATCAAGTAGCCATTCCCAAGAAGGCAAAGGCCCTGCCCTATCACAGTGCTTGGGAGGCTGATGGGTGGCCAAGCCCTGTGGTAGTGCCAGTCTGTGCTCTTCGAATCCAGCTTCAGCACGTGCAGACTGGGAAAAACAGAACAAATGGCCCCCAGGACCATCCAGTGATGCAACCTTTCAATTGCATTGTCCATGGAAAAAGTAGGTTGTGTCGTTGTGTAGACTTAAGGCATCTTCCCCAATTGCTCATTATAACTATAGGGCACCAGTGTCATTTACATCGTGTTTCATAGAGGCCAGCCTTCTGGGGCTGAATCAACATGAAATAGCTATGAGTTGACTACTCTCCCTCTTCCTTTGCTGATGAGAAAAAGGCACAAGGGGAGAGTGGAGCATCTCCCCAATTTGTAGAGCAGAACACTCCTCCTCCAGAAATACCAGTCTCTTTGTGCTAACTGCGCAGCACGACTAGGTCATCTGAGATGACAAACCTAACATTGGCTAGAGGAGCTTACATGAGGTGGTGAGGTCCCAGCTGTGCAGCACAGCTGTGGTAGTACAGCATGAAAGTTAAATAGACATAAAGGATATCAGTAAGATTGAGGACAAATGGTTGCTATAATAGGCTAAAATGCAGATAAAAAAAAAAAAAAGGAAAAAAGAAAAGCACCCACAAATAACACACGTGCATGAAACTGTGCCTACTTAGAAACAATCCAGAAATAACATAAACTTCCAATTGCCTGTTTGATAGACATTTCTGGGAGATTGCCAGCAACCACCTCTGCAATCCATTTTCCTTACACAGGATTCTTCAAGACACCCAGTCTTACACAGAGTGGCAACAACTACCTAAAACATTTGCTACTTTCCAGCTCAGATGTCCATACTCATGTTGATCACGGATGGGCAGAAGCCCAACAGGTTCCTGTGTGCCACAGAGGTACCAGGGTTGCTACTGTTGTAGGCCATCAAGCACAAGAGGAACAGCAATGCAGTGCTGCATCCACACAGAATGTACGGCGAGAAGTCAGCCAGAGCTGACAGTTCTATCATTCCTTACAAGACACAKACATTTGGCCAGTACTTTTCTGACAGTAGATTCTGTGCTGAGTGGATAAAGAATTCAAATGTGTCGCTTGAACCGTCATTTAATCAAGGTTTTTCACTCACATTGCAGGACAGTAGGAAACCTTGGAAAACCAATGAAATCCTCTGTTCTCAGATTAATCAACAAATTTTTGTCTGTGTCACTCCTGTGTCACTATAAATCAGAAGAAGCATGCTGGAGCATAGCCTTTTGAAGATGAAAACCAAAATATCCCCTAGCATACAGATTGTACTTAGCAGATCAGCAGTTTGGTATCAGACCTGAGTGTCCTGGACTAGAATAAAGAGTGCCAAATCATTACCATCTGTATTTAAGCATTACATCTTTACTAACAATAGAAATGTTTTAAATTTAATTTCCAGTTGTTAACAAATATTTTATTTTTGTGCATTGATTTGCTACTAGTATTTTCATTTAAAAAATGGAACAGGCCATCATAATTTTTGAGTACAGGAACTGACATTAAGATTGTAGCAGAAGATATAGGGCTAAGTTGAGTCTGATTCAATATTCCTCACAGTAAATATGCCTACAGTGATTTCTGTCGGAAGCATTTTTGCTGACAAATCCCAAAAAGATTTAAAGAGGGATTTTTGCACCAAAGGTCAGATTCATTTTGTGTAACCACCACAAATATGGCTGTCTATTCTAAATCAACTGCTTGTGTTCCGTGTGTAGTCACTACAGAGAAACAGATATCCCCAGGAGGAAAATTAGTCCAGTGGGAAAATCGGATGTAATTGGGTATAATGCATACACCTAATGTGGAGTGGGAAGAATTACTTTCTGCAAGTGTTTATTGTTTCTGATTGCTGTTGGATTAGGTGCCTACATTCGCCCAACTAAAATTAGGTGAGAATAATTTTAGCCTAACTGTACCTAAAAAAATAAAAGGCACATTCAGAGAAATCACAAAACAGAGATCTGTTTTCTTCCAAATTATCTCAAGGACCTATTAACCTTGGTGGTACCAATGCAATATCAAGTTATTATAATCACAACTGAGTAAAAGCAACATGTTAAATTAATTCAAATAACCCGTCAGATTTTTTGTAACATTGTAGTTGGACGGGTAGCTGAAATATATCTTGCTCTGATGCTAAGGTAAATGGTAGTGTCGACTGGCTCTGTTACAGAAAAAGAACCCACTGTGCCGGGTGCCCAAATCCTACCACCGCTCAGTGAAGGCAGTTCTCTTCCTGCAGGCACGGTCTATTTCTAGGGAGCAAGAGCACAAATGATCTCGACCTTGCAATTCCTCCTGTTTACCTTTGCCTGCTGAATACATAATTACAAAGGAAATTATCTTTCAGAGATGATATCATCATTTTAATCTCTGCTCATGCAGAAATGTTTGTTGTTATCAAAACACTTCAAAATAAATCCTCCTGCGAAGCTTTACTGCTGACTGCTGGATACATCCTGACTATCTTGCTTTGGAAAAGAACTAAAATATTCCATTTGCATTTTGCTTATACTGACACTATTTTATTTTAAATTGGGTGGGATATTTACCTTTTGTTTTTGATGGTAATCACATAAAGGGATTAGAGCTGCAATCAGCTAACAGAAGTCAGTCCCTTTAAATTGTTTGTGCTGGCATGATGAGCTTGTTTTTCAAATTTCATTTGCTTTATAGTACAGTTGCACCTGCAAATTACTACTGTCGGTTTTTAAAAACATACATTTTAAAAAATGTACATTTTTAAAATGTATTAAAAACATACATTTTTAAAAACATACACACCCATACATAACACTAAAACCAAGAAGACTGTAGAATAGTTTTTCTAGTTTGCATCATGCATCTTAGCTACAGCATTGCCATTCAAAAGTCAACCAATAATGGGTAATCTTTGGATTCATTTAGACACTTTAATTGGACCTCTGAGTCGAAGGTAGTCTTTATAGCCAGTAGAAAGAACCCAATGACTTTGTAGATTAACTCACCTGGCCTATTTTAAATGAGGTTAATGCCCTCTGCAGGGTGTGGATTTCTTCCCATTTGCAGTAAAAGATGACTTGGACTTACATGCCAGCCTCAGATGACTATTTTTTGTATTCTTAGCTTAGGGAAGATGAGCATCACCTTTTATTTTTAAAGAGCCCTTAATCACAGTACTACATGGTACAGAATGATTAATAAAGTTTCATAATGCTCATAGGAAGAATATGTTATGTGCAGGAAGCTATAGTCCATGCTACTGAGGTGACGTTGCAGATTGTCGATAGGTATGTGTACTAAGTCCTGTGCTCTAACAACTCAGTGGTTTTTCTTGTAAAAGACATTAGGCTTAGTAATTGTAAAATCATATTTTGGTCTACCCACTTACATAAAAATGTTTTATTCATGGTTGTTTAACATAGCAATCTTAACTTTCAGCATATTTGTTTATGCACTGAAGCCAATTGTAGCAAATATTGAAATGATTTGAGATGATAAATTGTGTTTATTGCTGCAGTATCTTAATGAATAACTAAACTTCCTTATAACTCCATCTTTGTTGTTGTTTTTTGAGGATGTCTTTTTTCCACAATGCTCAATACAAGGATATTGACCAAGAGTTCAAACCTTCCTTCTTTCTCTGTTCTGCTTTATCCATGGGAGAAAGACAGAGGACTTTTCAGCAGTTGAGCACTACTTCAGCCCTGGAGCTGACACTGACTGAACTAATCAACAGCACACACAGACATTTGTGCGGACTGATTAGGATAAGAAGAATTTCTCACTCATTCCCAGAGTGCTTCTTCTTCACCCACTTCTTCAAAACTACCGTCATTCAGGAATGACTTTGCTGGCTTTAGGCCAGACTTTAGGGGCTTTCTTCCATTTGAATAATTCCTTTGGGTTAACTACAGACAGGATCTGTCTTTCAGGTCTTTATAATTCAAAACATAGTTAGTATAATTTGGATATGTGCCTTGGATCCATTCTGCCATTGCATTTTGCTAAAGGGACCTTTGTGGAGTATCCCTGTTCGGGCACCATTATGTGGGGCAGTCTGCCCCCCGGTGAGGGTGGCGATGGAGAGAAACTGTGGGGACAAGGCTGGTGGCGCAGGTTCAACTTTATTACGCAGCTACAATTAGTTATATAGCCCAGAGGTTGGGCGGAGAGGCAGGGGACCATCCCAGTGGGAGGTGTATCCGCTGCCTGTCTGGCCTTCGGACCGCACACTCCCACAGACCTTATTCTCTTAGGAGGCCATTTATTTCCTTGCTCAGCCCTCCAGTGAAGAACCACATATTGTTTTATCAATGCTTCTTACTGATGTGCTTTAGTGCTTCTATCCCTTGTTAATGCCAGAGTTGCCACCCACTTTCTTGGTATGGTAAGTGCAGAAATTGTGAGTTTTTGAAGGTGCTGAACTACACTTCCTGAGTAAGAATTCTCCAGGCATTTTAAAATGCAACCATATTCTTTTTAAAACCAAGGTTTTGATGGCTGTTTAAAAGGTAGGAACAGCACAAATGAGACTCCAGGGAGGTGAGAGATACATACATTTCAAAACAAATGGACAATCAGCAACATTTTAATTTCAAGGAAATCTTATAAATGAAGGGCAGCAAAGACTCTGATGAGAAACACAAGGTCATTCAAATAGGTCAGTCCATACTTACATTTTGTGCAATGTTCCTATAGGCAATTAGCTAACAGATATCTTGGAAGGCTTCAATTCCTCCAGAAGCAGCATGATACGTAGTGAACTGGGGCAAAATTAACTTTTGTCATTTTAATAATTCCATCTGGGTTTTCTTGACTAGCTGGTCCCTTTTTTTTTTTTTTTTTTTTTTTTTTTTCTTATAGCTTTTTTTTTTTTTTTTTTTTTTTTTTTTTTTAACACATTCTTCAAATAATTCTTCAAATAATAATTCATTCTTCAATTCTTTGTTTTTAAGCCGCTACTAGAATTAAGAGTTACTTAAAAGAATCAATGACTGATAGTAAAAAAGCCTTATAGTCAACACATGACATAGTTCATTTGGCAGAGAAAAATATTGCCTTTGTAATTAAAGCCTTGATTCAAGAAAATATTTAAATTTATGTTTGGTGTTCTACTGAAAGCACTCATATGATGCTTCACCTTATAGCTTTAGTCAGTCTGAATATTTGCTTGGATCCAGATTTAAGGTTTATCATTGGGAAGTTCCAGTGAAAATTTATATGTGATAACAAACTACACAAATGCAGATATAGAATCCAACATCACCTTAAAGGTTTGACATCAGGTGGAGTGTTTCCACCATGCGTATTTTCATTCTTCTTTGGGAGTGTTACTTTGATTAACAGAGATTTGATATTTTTTTCTATTTCTTTGTCATAGAAGTCACTATACAGTTAGGTTCCATTTCACAGGCTCACTTTTATATCCAAAGATATCATATTCAAAACCTCTTTTGGCAACTAACAGTCCTAAAATCCCACAAGCACTCTGCTTTTTAATTTAGTTGACTTTATTTTTGGTGTGCAACTAAAGGTTTAGAGAAATGTGAAAATTACAAGTGAATTAAAAAATGTGATGATACGTGGTCAAAGTTTTTTGAAGTTCTAATACCCTAATGTGAAATTTTATAAAACAAAAAATGAAACAATTGCTTCTTCTCTTTTCGTATGCCAGCCACACATTCATTCGTTCAGATGTAAGAGATTCTTTTGAAAATTTGTTCCCTTGGATGTGGGAGAGTTATAATGCTTTAGCGGCTTCTTGTTTATGTTCAATAATTTAACAATTCATGAAAAAATATACTGGGTTTCATTCATCACTCCAGTGCAGCAATTACCATTACAAATTGTGAAAAAATCAGTTCAAAATCTTGTTATTATTTAGTATTTATTATGTAGAAAAAATAGGTAGGCATATTAGCCTGTTGCCATCATTGTTACTGTCCATGGTTACCGTCCATGTATAATGCTGGGAGGACTTTATAAATTACTTTTCTGTTGCTGTTCATAGACTTCATTATATTGAATGTTTGGATGGAGAGAAGAAATGCATCTTTGGGTATTTTAAGTGTATTGATAGAGTTGACAAGGCCTAAAATCTCACTGCATCTGTAAATTAGAGTTCCTTTATTCTTTTGATGCTAGGAAATGAATAGTAAGAATAAAAATTAAACGGGGTATGATACCTGGAATTTTAAAATTTCTTCTTTTTTTTTTTTTTTTTTTTGGAATTGAAAAGTTCAAGAATCATTCTCAACAGTTCTGGATAGCATTGCCAGAAAACTGATCGCTAGTTTGAGACTATAGCTCACCTGAGACAAAAAAAAGAAAACAGTCTTCAAAGTCACTATTTGGATAGTGAGTATAGTCAGAAGTCTGGTGTTCTTCAATAGGAAGGAGGAAAGCAGGACTATAGCCCATTAAAATGTTCACCTTGTGCGTGCACACAGAGCCATCTGCACTCTGTCTTGGAATATTTAACACTCTATGTACTTGCTTATATGATAAAAATTAAGAGTTTGAGCCTGCTTCTCAACCAGGTATGACTTACTTGCCGCCCTACACTAATAATGGTTATAAATTTAACTTCAGTGGCAGCATATGGACAAGGATCGTTTGTAGAGGTTCAGAGACTGCCTTTCTGAACAAGTTTTGAAACTGCCGATGAACAAAGGGGTAATTTAAAGCCAATGACCTTGAGGAGCTGAACTCACAGCTCTAACACTGTGCTCACTTCACCATAGCTCATACTAAGGATTTTTTCCCTTGGTCTAGCAGCAAATATAACTTGCCTTGGACTGAGCCAGTATCTATTCGTTATCCAGAAAGGTTTTATTTTTTTTCTTTTTCCTTTTCTTTTTTAAGAGTTTGATGGAGAAAAATTAGCTCATCAGTTTAAAAGCACAGCGGACTATTAATCACATTCATCTAAGTCTAACAATAACATCTTTAAGCATTTCATCCTCAAATGAACTGTACATGGCAGCTGTCAGGGAAAGTTTCTGAAAGGAGGTAAGACTCTCTACTGCTGTGCAGCTTTAAACGTTCCTACAGAAAGCTGGAGGACCATTATAGACCATGATGTGCATCATCGGAAAACAAAAGGTAGCTCCTCTGACAGATCTTGCACCTGAAATCAGCTGCAAGGAGTTTTATGAGGACACAGGAAGACAACAGTGGAAGGTGATACAGAAAATGAATTTTTTTTTTTTTTTTTTTTTAGAAAAAAGGTAGGAAGAAAAAGCGATGTATATTGTGTAATATAATCTAGAAAGTGCAGTCTCCCAGTTTCAGGCCTCTTGTGACACGATACTTATTATTTTGGCCTGGGCCTGTAATGTAATTGCACAGAGTGACTGACTGTATAAGAGACTAAGGGGTCAACCATATAACTATGTTTGAGTTAATCAATCACAGACTGGTGCTTAGCAATTTATTTTCAGATCTTGAATTTATGTTAAAAAAAATCAAAGTTTTAGAAACTGTTGCACATACAATTTATGTGATAAAATTCATTAGTCATTAATGTCTAGCATTAATAGCACTAATCCATCAAGTTCCTTTGAGTACTAGGTGCAGTACAAGTGGTAACTTCCTAAAATAAAAAAAAAAAAGAAAAAAAAGGTAAATGCTAATACCAAGAAAAAAAAAAAAAAAGAATTAAATGCAAGGATTTGGCTTGAGCTACCAGGTTATCAACAGAGATGATAGCCAAAAGCTATAGATAAAATAAAACTTCTAGTTCAAGTGAAATGGAAAGCAGTTTTTCTGAATAGCATAGATAAAGCACAGATCCATTTTTCTGAAGTGGAAATAGGGTTGTTTTTTTCATTGGATAGTTGGTGTTCACAGACATGTCTTCACAGTGTATTTTTSTCTCTTATTTTTCTGCAGCTTATCTCCTTATTGCTTGTAAATGCATATTCCATTTTTAATCTTTATGATTATTTTATTGTGTAATATTGAAGAAAAGATGTGAGTTCTATTTCAGTATTGGAACACAGATTGACCAGGGAGTAATGGGACTCCCTCACTATCCTTCAGCTGACTAAATCTTTATTACCAATTTGAAGATGCAGAATAGCCCACTTCATGGGCAAATCATTCCCAGAAGTTGAAACAACCACTGAAAGGCTTGTAGTATGTAAAAAAACCTAAGTAATCCTAGCTTAATATCTTAGAATGCTGACAGTGAATTCTGCTCCTAGTCAGAGAACCACAGTTGCAAAAAGAGTGACAAGTACAATTCTCATCTCTCCCATTTCTCTCCTTTGCCCTCCTGGAATTCAGTACCTGTGACAAACATGAATGATCTAAAATAAATAGATCCAAACATCCCCAAGTGTCCTACTTTACCATAAAAATAGAAGAGGAAAAATGAAAGGAGGTTGCTACAAGATTAAAGGTGTCAAGTGGATTAGAGAAGAGAACAGAAAGCAGCAGTAATTAAGACCAATTTAAAAGAATTTCTAACTGCTGTACAATTCCAAAAGATTAAGAGATTAGTTAAATGTAAAACCACAATATAGGAGGAAGCACACCAGGGAAAATATAGATACAGGAGAGGTTTTGAGAGTAGATAAAACTGTGGTTTGCTGAGGAGGAAAGCGGTGACTTGGTAGAGGACTAAAAGATAAAGTGCATTAGAGGCAGAGCAACAGTGAGCCAAAAACTAAGAAAAGACCTTGCACTCACTAATGTAGATGGCAGTCAAGAAGTAGTAGTAATTAGAGAAGTAATTTTCAGGATGTACAGTAACTTGAGCTAACCTGGACTGCATGCATAATATAGCAGGAAAGTTGTTTTATTTACACATATGCATGCCTTCATAGATCTTGAAACTATGGTATCTGGCATATTTAAACAGAAATTATAGGTTCATTAAATAATTAATAGTTCCTTTAATTCCTGACCTGCAAAGTTTTATTCCATTCACTAGGAGTGACCTCCTCCCCAGCTACATCAAAGGTTTTTTGTCACTGACTTCAACTACAGCATTACCTCTTCCACTGACTAATCCTAATGCCTTTAGTATTTCAGGATTGTATTTAATCTCCTTCATACTGAAGGAAATTAAAAATGGTGGGACAGGCTGCCTTACTGGAGTGTTGGCACTTGAGAGTGGAACATTTTACCATTCAGCATCTTTGTTATTTTGTATGGAAAAAAAAATGTAGAGGTACATGAGAATGTACTTAAAGTGTCCTGTGAAAGCACAGAGAAAAACAAATCATGATGATACCAGTAGAGCCTTAGATAATGTTATCTGAGTGACACAAGTTTCCAAAAGTAAGCTCTATAGTACCATGGATATAATTGCTGAAATTCAGCAGTCTTGGCAGTTGTTAACCAAATGTGTGATATGATACATTTCAGTAATACAAAAATCCAAACAGTCTTTAATTCTCAAAATAGTCTCTTCTTGAATAAGAAGCAAAAGAGACTAAGATCTACGCAGAGTCTTGTCAATCAAACACTAGCTAATCCAAACAAATAAAAAAAGGAGTTAGAGATCTCTTAAAATGAACAGCATCCTCTTAGTTAGATGAAGCTTGGCAAAGGAAATAAGTGTTTTTCAAATAAAATAATTCACAGAAAATCAATTTACAGAATCATAGAATGTTTGAGGTTGGAAGGGACCTTGGTAAATTATCTAGGCCCACCTCTATTCTAATGGATTATCTAGAGCAGGTAGCTTGGTCCTTTCTGAGTAACCTGTTCCAGTGCTGTCACCCTCACTGTAAAAAAAGATCTTTCTTAGACTTAGATGGAGCTTCTTGTGATTCATTCTGTGCCTGTTGCCTTTTGTCCTGTCATTGGGCATCATTCAGAAGAGGCTGTTCTCATTCTCCTTACACCCTCCCTTTGGGGTTGAAAGAACCCCTCAGTTCTCTCTTCTCCAAGCTGAACATCTCCAGCTCTCTCAGCCTTCTCCCCAGTAAGAGTTGTTCCAGTCATTGTGATAGCCTTATGCTGAACTATCTCCAGTAATTCCATATCTCCCTAGTACTGGGGAGCCCACAACTGAACTCACCATTTCAGATATGTCCTCACCAGGGGTGGTTAGAAGGGAAGGATCACCTCCCTCAACCTGCTGGTAAATACTTAATGCATTTCATACTTATTCCTCTTTGTCACAAGAATAGATTGCTGGCTAATAGTCAACTTGTTGTCCACCAGGACTCCCATGTCCTTCTCTGCAGATTTGCTTTCCAACAGATCAGAATGCCGTCTATACTGGTGCATAACCTTACTCCTCTCTAGGTGCAGGACCCTGAATTCCCTCTGATAAACTCTAGGACGCTCCTCACTCCCCATCTTTCCAGTCTGTTGAGGTCCCTCTGAATGGCAGCACTGCTCTCTGATGTATCAGCTACTCGTAGTTCTGTATAATCTGCAAAACTGCTGAGGCTAACCCAGTAATAGTAGACCCCGTATTGACCGTTGGTGAAAATGGTTATTTACTAGCCTCCAACTAGGCTTCATGTCACTGATCAGAACCCTCTGAACTCTGTCATTTAGCCAGTTCTCAAACCACCTAATTTTCTGCTTCTCTTTCTCACAAAATTTTAATTTTGCCTATGAGCATATTATGGGAGGCAGTGCCGAAAACCTTGCCGAACACAAAGTAGACAACATCCACTGCCCTCTGCTCATTTACCTAGCTGGTTTTAGAAGGCCATTCAGGTGGCCAAGCTTGATTTCCATACTGTGAATCTATGCTATGAATCTTAAGACCTTCTTGTCCTTCATGTGCCTGGAAATGGTGTTCAGAATGAGTTGCTTCATTATCTTTCTAGGGATGAAGGTGAGGCTGACTGCCCTATAGCTCCCTGGGTCTTCCCTCTTGCCCTTAATGAAGACAGGAGAGACATTTGCTTTCCTCCAGTCTTTCTGGTTGCCATGGCCTTTCAAAAATGATTGGGTTGTCTAGCAAGGACACTGAAAAGCTCCTTAGCCATGTGAGAAGGTCCATGGACTTGTGGATGTCCTGTTAGCTTAGGTGATACCTAACCCAATCCTCTTCCACACAGGAAAAATCTTCCTTTATCCAAGCCCTAGCTCTTGTTTTGCTTTCACTTTCAAAATGAAAGTGTCCTATCTCAAGTGTTAACTGTTCTTGATATTTTGTGGTTTTCAAAGCGTTGTAAAAATGTTATTGCTATTTCTTGGTAGGGGAATGTTGATTTTTCAGTTTAAGAGTATGTAAATCTCAATACCTGGCAACAGTACAAACTCACTCAGTGAACAAAAGTTATGATGGGATAAAACTTGGGAAATAATAATAAATTTGTGGAGTCTCCTTCTCTGGAGATCTTCAGAACTCACTTGGATGCCACCCTGTGCCCCCATGCTCTAGGTATCCCTGTAGTTGGACTAGAGTGGTTGGACTAGATGGTCTCTAGAGGTCACTTCTAACCTCAACTATTCTGTGATTCTGTGAAATTTCCTGAAATGAAGAAAATTATCTGTGTTTAAGGTAATTTAAGTTTTTCAACTAACTTTCACAGCCTTACTACGTCAGATCAAATTCCTTCAAGTCTAGTAGTTTCTATTTGAAATTAGCCAAGAGCCAATTTCTAGGTTGGAGTACTGTAGTAGAGGAAGTACATATGATCATTTCTCATAGTACTCTCCCAGACTGCTTTAAAGTCAGGGACTTCCTTGACCAAATATGGTTTCAATTTGTTTGATAATCCTCAGTGGGTTTTTCTTTCATGAGCTCATCCAGTCTTCTGTGCTTTCAGCATCTACCAAATCCCTCAGCAATGAATTCCAGAAGTCACTGAATGAAGATTCACTATATCCAGCTTGTCTTGAACCTCACTCCTGTTCCCTTCATTTAATAGCTCCTAGAGCTAGTATCTGAAGAGACAGTGATCTGACCTGTTGTTACCACCTATAATTACATGGACCTGTGTTAGAGCTGTATTAGAAAGGAGTGAGATTCATCACTCCTTTACAAACTGGCGATTTCTAACTTAGTCATTCATATTCTGGAAGCTATTGTCTAAATTTAAGCATCCTAATGTCATTCTCGGAATGTTTTCCAGTAGTACTGGCTTCGTTTTGAGATGAGGAGACCAGGAATGTGTTTTCAATCCCTTGTCATTCTGAATACAAAGACACACATCAATTTCCATTAGTATGAATGATGCAAATTCTGTCCGACAGAAAAATGAACATATTAAACCATGATTCCGAATTCTTTGTTTTGCTTCTTGTTTTGTAACTCCTTCAATAATAGACTAAGACTTACAGAATATTGTATTTTTCTTTTTCCTGTAGCCAACTTGGTAGCTGAGACATGTGGGAATGTAACTGGTCATGACTCATTTAAGCTTAGACAAGAAAGGAAGATTTATAAAATAACTGCTATTTTGTTTATGGAAGACTATGTCAGTGCTGGGGCATAATTTTCATTCTTTTATTTGAAATGAAGATCAAGTAGCTCTGTAAAACCTGAATCATTATCTTCCGGAAGTGCTTGCTAATTCTAGTAATCATTTGTTTTAGTTCCTTTGCATGCATGTATTAAAATTCCTATGCATATATTAAAACACTGCAGCATATGTGTCTAAGGTAAATTGTACAAGGACTTTCATCATTCACTTGGTCTTTCACTGTTTTTCTTTTTTTTTATTATAATGGTTCTCTGCCCGGCTGAACTTGTCATTTTGAGTTTGTTAAAAAAACACATCTCAGTCAGGCCTTAGCAATTATAGAATTCAAGAGAATATAAATTTACTGACTCATTTAATACTGCAAGAAGAACAAGGAGATTACCCACTGAGCCATTCAGAAACTGCAGTTCCTTTCTGTGCTTTACACTCTAATTACGTGTGTCACAAAGTTACAATCCCTCTTTTTAACTCAAACTTGAAATGTAATTTCAATATACATTTTTCTTGTCAAGTAGTCCAAGGAAAATGAATTACTTACTTCTCCTCTGTTGGTATTGACCGAAACATAATCCAGCCTAATACTAGAGAGGTTCTGATCTTCATCAGAATAGTGTTTGACACCTTTGCACATGTAAAAGGATTGTCAGTTCTGTAACAGTGTATATGTGATTGCATATAAGCAGGCAAAGGAAGACTGGGAAGGACAGAGCTGCACAGAGAGCCCAAGGTTGAACTATTTTCAAACTTTCAAACCTTGGAAATGTTTCTCTGTCTACCTTTACAACCTGGCTTGATAATCCATTTTTTTTTTAATTGCAAACAATAAAAAAAAAAGATTATATTTTTAGTATCTGTGGAATGAAATCATTAGGAATGATAATCTTGTAACTACATATTCCATGAAGTCAGTGATTCTCATCACTGCTATATGCAAATAGGTCAAGAGGTCTCAAGTTGTGCCAGGGCAGGTTCCGTTTAGTTATTAGAAAATATTTCTACACAAAAAGAGTGTTGAAATATTGGAACAGGCTGCCCAGGGATGTGGTGGAGTCCTCATCCCTGACTGTTCAAGAAACGTGTAGATGAGACAGTTAAAGACATGGTTTAACAGACATGGTGGTAAAGGTGTTACAGCTGGGCTTGATGATCTTGAAAGTATTTTCCAACTATAATGATCCTATGATTCTATGATGTGAAAACAGCCTTTGCACTTTTCATTTTGTGTTGTGTTGCAGGGCTCTTCTCTCATCTCCTGCATTGCAAAACTTATTCTGGTTTTGATGTGTTTTGATCCAAAATTTAAATACTCACTTGATCCCAGCAGTGCCTTGAATCTTGTTCTGTATTGACGTAAGTCATGCTTTTTGACAACAAATCTCCATGCAAGAACATCACACATTTGCATAACTTTATGAAATAAAAGTGCAGCTGAAAATCTTAACATGGATAGAAGATGTCATGGATAAGTTTTAGTCATGCTTCATTTATAAAGAAAAAAACATGAACAAAATTAAATGGCAACAAATAAAAATGCAGCACCTTGAGGTCCTTCCGTTTTCAGTGATGGATAATCCTTACTGTTATAAGTGGCCACCTCTGATTGCACCCTAGAATCCAGGGGATCCATCTTGTTCCAAACCAGTGTATGGAAGGTTGCAGTGAAAATGTCCTCAAGTCTCGCCCATAGCTACGCTGAGCATGTATTCCCAAGAGATACTTGTGAGCACACACATACACCCTGCAATTGTGGTTGGCTGCATGGATGGTACACTGTTTTTACCAGACCCACAACTGAGCTCCACAGATGCTGCCACCCGGACACCTTTGTGAGGCTGGAGGTCATGGTCCCACTGTAATAGTTGGTACTCAGACTTCTTATGCTGCTGGTCCAGATGGACAATCACTAGCATTCACATCTGCACTCACATGGGTGACAGAGAACAGCCCCCCACCAGGAGATAGAAATGAGATTTAATGAGAACGTAGGACAGCCTGTGGTCATCAAGCACAAGACTCAGTCGGACATAGGTAATGACCAGCAACACCAGTAATGTTTATGTTTGAGCAGTCCCTTTTATCTCTTTCTCCCTTTATTTTCCTATGTTTGTTCTTCTCAATCCACCATGGTAACTGCCTTTCCCAACCTATTATTCTTCCCCTAAATGTCCCATAATGTTTTGTCCATCCTCCCAAATCCTCTTAGAACATAACATAATAATCTTCATCTTTATAAACACAATCTCATTATTCTTTTTGCCCTGCATCTCCTAAGAAGTCCTACTGACATTAATCACTCCTTCTTTACATGGCTCTCTAGGGAGAGTTTCCTTCCCCAACTCCTTGTATGAAGGTGTGGAATCCTTCTGGACAGCAGCTGAGTTACTCCCCTTTGATGGTCTTTGGGAGCAGCTGAGTCCRGGGGCTCCCTTCTTACCGGACTCCTCTGGTTCCTCTATCCAACATGGTTTCTCCAATGGGTGTTCACACTTACTGCAATTAGCCTTTAATCAAATGATCTAACACTTAACTATCTTCAAGGTTAAACTATTTAATGAGCCTATTTCTTACCAGTCATCACATTGGGCAATTTCAGCCTTTTTGTTCTCACTAGTAGAACTCTTGTAATCACACTATGATTCATACCATATTTTACTAAAATTGTCTCACCAAAATTGGACAACTTGACAACAAATCATCATGGAGGGAAGGCAAACTAAGTGCAAAGCAGAACAAAGATGATAGGTTTTATCCTTTCTCCCTCATACTGATGTCTTTATCATTGTTTTCTTCACTATGCTGTGATGTCAAAATGACAATGGGACATACTTTTCCTTTTCTTGGCAGTTTTAGTGGTAGGCAAATAAGTAATATAACTATTAATATAGGTATTATTTTGTAAAGTGTGGTTTTTCTGGGTCAGTGTTAATCCTTGTTTCTTTACCTTCTGCTTTGGTGAACTGAGATTCCTTCCAAAGGGTGTTGCAATTTCTTTTTTTCTTTAAGGCCTTGTGATCAATTATTATAATTCATTTTTCCTATTGTGGTGACATCTACAGACTCTGGTTAGGACCTGCCGAGCCTCAGGCTAATCTAATGCTTGACCTGCTTAACTCGTGATATTAGTTCATAAATAGCTCYTCTCACTTTAGCTGTTGTTTTTTCTGTGGTCAAGAGCTCTCATTTCTGATTAACCAGTTTGTCCCTTTTCTCCTTGATGTCATTGTATTTTTCTGCCATGGTCCAAAGCAGATGTTGTTTACTCTGAAGAATCATATTTTCTAAAGGCATGGCCATTATTAACAGTAATGACAATATGACAAGGATCAGTCACGCATTCACTAGATTTTATTTAGTTTTATAAAGATGAAGAACAAAATAGATATCCAAATTTTTAATTGTTCATTGGAGTAAAATAGTAAACATACTGCCATTTTAAGAATGATCATCATGAAAAGTATTTATGCATACATTTTGGAAGTAATTAATTGCCAACAAAAATGATTATTTTATATATGAGAGTTAAAATAAATATATTTTCTTGAGAATTGGGAGTGAGTCATAGACTAGCAGCATCCAGTAGGATACAACAATCGTACCTACTGGCCCAGATACACTTCTGTGCTTCATTGGCAGAGCCAGGAGTGCAGCTAATGGAGAAACAAACCTTAAAGATAGGTGGCACTATGGGTAATATGTTCCCAACCATGACATCTGGATGTTGTAGCTGCCAAAGATATTATACTCATCATAAATATTAACTCTATCACCAGAAGGKAAGACAGCAAACAAAATAATAGAAGTCGTAGCAAAGGTAGTGATTCAGCCTTCTGAAATAGAGTGCTTACAGTAAGAGAGGTGAGGCCGTCCTTCACTCTCATCCTCAGGCTATGCACTTAGGAGGTAGAGTTAATTAATGGCTTGGATAAAAATGATAATTCTTTATAAAGGGAAAAACAAATTGAAAATATGAATTTTACATTTGGCAGTACCTTTTACCTATACTGTTTGTAAGTTCTTAATTCTTTCTATGATATACTGAAAGCACTATGACATAGTGCATTACTCTTAGGTGTTCATGTTATAATCAGCAAAATGAAATGTAAAATTCATATTTTCAATTTGTTTTTCCCTCCGTCCATCCGTCCAGACCAGGGACTGTGATACAGCAGTGAACTATATAATAAATCACAATAGTATCTAGGTGGTATCAAATAGGCAATTCTTATACTGTAAGTTCTATTCCATATTTGTTTATAAAAGAAAAATGCTTTCAAAGTCAGAATAAATGTCACAGTATACCCAAGGGGTGAACTTTTAGAAATGGTATTGTATCACTTATTATTTATAGCCAGAGAAAAAAACATTAAAAGATTACTGAGAAACAGAATTGCTAGACCATTCACCCCAAGACTAGTTTAAATATGCAGGAAAAAAAGAAAAAAAAAAGAAAAAAAGAAAAAAAGAAAAAAAGTAGGTGATAATAACAAGCTTAAAAACATATATAGCTTTATTTGAAAATAATCACATCTATACTGTTCATACAAGTAAGTCCCTATACACAGCTGCAATTTCCAATGAATATTTTCCTAAATGATTGCTTAGAAAAGGTGCTGTCTCCTGCATTTGATAACACCCAAGTAGTTTTAGAGAAGAAATTAGTTTTGTGTAGAACTTCCTTTTAATAGCACTTTTTACAGAGAAGGGTATTTTTCATTCATCAACAGATGCAGTTTCCAGTAACTCTGACTTTCAGTGTATCTCTGGACTTTCTAATTTTTTCTTTAGAAATTTTTAAATATTTCATAAGACAAGAGCAGCTGGTCTATAATTTTAAAAAGCTCTGTGGACTGACCAGGGCAAAGATGAAATAACCACATAACATTTTTATCCTTTTTTATWTAATTATCTGTCCCATACTGCAGGATGTATAAATACAAAGAAGTATATGTACATGCATGCAATATAGTCTCTTAAGAGTAAGATACTGTYCTATGAAATGGATACCACACTCTTTTTGTGTGTGTGAGATTTTGGTTTTGTTTTTTATCTCAGTGGCAGTGGGTGTGCTCATCTGAGCATGAACAGTCATACCAAGCTGTCCAGAGAAGTTTCAGGCTTCGACAACTTCAATTAAAATTGATCTTTTCTGGTAAAGCAATAAAGAACATCAGCTGCTTTACAACAGAAGTGGATGTTTCCTTCTTATTATTTGTTCAAAAATTTACTTGAATTGTATTTGAGCTTATATTATGACCTAAATTCAGCTTAATTTTCATAAAGATTTTGTGTGACCGAGATTTACTCTCCTGAATTCTCAAAGAATTTGAAAGCAGTTCTCCACAGACATTCCTGACTGTAGGAGCTATCTTTATTTTATAAAGGAAGAGAGATGATAACCTCATTAAGTATTTTTAAATATATTTCATATTAATATTATATATGTAAATATATTTCTGAACACAAGAAATATATTTACAAAAAGCATGCCCGTAACACTGTGTTACTGATGACATATTTATCCAAACTATTCTTAAGATACATTCAATGATGGTGACTCTTCACCATTTCCTTCGCTATTCTTACAATTAGAAATTTTAATTAATAATTCAAAGAGAGTAGTGAACAAAATATCTGAATGTACCTTTTCMAAAAAAGTTGATACATTTAAGATAAGTGCTGCCATGTGCATAGATCTTCTGCAGTCAGACAAAGATCAATGGAGACTCTTAGAAACTTTTTACTGTGCTGTAATGATAACACTGCAGCTCTCATTCTGGAGGCATTATATATGTGAGTCTAAAAGGAATTTTAAACTATATCAATTTTAGTAGATATTATTTCTTGAGTGTTTAAAATATTTTTGAATTGCATAAAAGCAGAGTTACTGTGCCTGTTCAGTATACCTGTGTGCAGTGGCAGCATATGTACAAGTAGGTACAATGGCTTCATCCTAAATATAACCTGTGAGTGCTAACTTTCTATTTTGAATAGATGGTTTCTTTATTAAATTATGTAAGGGCAATATTGGACATTATTCTCCCCAAAAGAATGAGAATATGTGTGCTATGTGTGGCATTTGTCCCCTGGTACATCAATTCCACAATCCTTATTCTGCAAGTGACTCACTGGATGAGGTGACTCACTCAATCGCACTAGATGGTAGCTTGAGTTCCAGACCAATGCTTTGCTCGCCAAGTAAGTGAATAGAGGTACAGCTATTCTGATGTCTTTTGTTCCCCTTCTTAAAAGCCTCTTCCAAGCACTTATTACATAATCACGATCAGACTTCACACTGATGTAATAAGAATGTATATGTGTATATATAGCTCTGTAATGTGTGTCTTCATTCATCAATTGCCCTTATTAGAGTCTTACAGTATCTATAAAAATCTGTATCTTTTTGTCCTTTTGAATGGACATAAGGGAGAAATAAACTATGCTTCTGGAAGGTATTTGTCTTTCTGAAACAAGAGTTTAGAGTTTATTCACGTGTGTGGTGAACTCAGATGTCCCTTCACTTTTAATAATATAGGAAGAAATGAGTGAAAAAAAGTGTTAATGCAATCTGCAAATTAAAAATTCTCTTAAAAGGGCTATTAGAGAAGCAAAAGTTAGATGCATGGTTACAGATTTAATTCCTTTTCATAGATTGTGTTGTTTGTATTTTGAGTGGAATTTGCTTTTCAGTTGCATTATAAGTCACCTTTACACTGTGATTCTGTAATTAAAAAAAAAATAAAATTGAGCATGCACAGAAGGTAATTTGGGGGCTAAATTCTGTCATGTATTACTCAATCTGATCCGTATCTTTGTGTATTTCTGTTTCTGGTCGTTCCCTTTTCCCAGTAAAACAGATAGCTAATAAATAATTTTAGGCAACAAAATCTCCTGAAATTATGGTCACAAAATCAGAGAGTGGCTGAGGCTGGAAGATCTGGAGATCATCTGGTCCAACCTCCTTGCTCAAACAACATGTCCTGTATGGTTCTGAGTATCCCCAAGGATGGGAACACCACAACTTCTCTGGGCAACCTTGTTCTAATGTCCAAGCACTCTCACGGTAAAGAAGCCTCTCCGTAGAGCATCACTTCATGTAAAACAATGCAGCTTGACAGAAGATGAGATTGTTTTAATAAGCCAAGCACATMATTTTTTTTTCTTCATATTATTGTCCTGTGCATTTGCAACATTGTTCGTAATGGTTGTGAGGGATGAATCCCTGAGAGTGTGCTTAAATCTTGTTAAAGTTGCTCACTTCTGCTAGTTGTGTATGCAGAGTGTGTTTCCCAGAGTGCACACAGAGAGGACACAAACATGGCTGGACAGCCTGCCACCGATGGAACACTGCCTGTGACAGTATTCACATAAACATAGGTACCTGTTGCCCCTCTCTTGCTGGTTGGAGTTGAAGTTCACTGGTGAAACACACATTCCCTCACTCCCTCGATTCACAAACATACCCACAATCACAGATCTCYCGAATATTGCCATGGGCTCTCAGCCCATCTGATATCCGTGCCAGAACACTTGGCTTCTTACCCATTACATGGGGCTCTTTCTACTCATGAGAGCRTCCAGCGCGGTTTTGCTATATGCATGCACTTACACATTTTTCTCAGAAGCACCCCCACAATCACAGATCCTTTGGATACCAGCATGTCTCAGCCAGCCTCATATCCATGCCCGGATCCCAGACTCCTTTATCCACTTCTAGCTGAGACTTTGAGCCTTTCTGTATATAGGTTTTCCTCCTACTCCCCGTTTAGTCCATGGTGATGCTTGCTATTGAATTACACACATAGACCCTAGGATATTGGGTTAAATTATCTATAATATAAACACATAGAAGAAAATATAAATACACTGAGGCCTCTCCAATCACCGGTCCTTCAGCCTTGCTCACATGCATATCCATGCTGGTCTTACACACCCATCCCTCCATCTGCTGGCACTCCAGACACATGCCCCTACAGCCCCTGGTTCCAGTCCAGTTGCTGGAGCATATGGGATATTGTGACTCATGGTTCAATGCCAGTGGTTGGCACTTGATTCCACTCACTCCAGTCTCTCCTATTGCTGGCACTCGAATCTTGTACTCACACATGAGATAGTGAGCAAGTTACACAGAAAGAGCATTAAGAAAGGATAGATTATGGTGATCAGTGCAGGGCTCAGTGAGACAAGCACATTGCCCCACAGTCTGCTTAAATATGGCTGGCCCTTTGATTTTCCCCTTCTCTATATTTTCCCATGTTTGTTACTCCCCTAATCACCTTTAATGCTCTCTTTGTCCACTTTTGGCCTTAAAATCCTAAGCATCCCTGATCATCGTGCGATGCTACACAGAGTTCCACAGTGCCTATGCCTTCCTCTAAATCCCATAATATTTTTGTTAGTCTTATTTCCTCCTTCTTACCAATTGCAAAGTTGAGGTTGACCCTCTTCAAGGCTGTGCCTGGATAATACCAGTCCATCAGTCAGTGGCTGAAGAGCTCTGGTCTTTATTATTTCCTCTGTTATCACCTACCAGTCAGATTTGTTTATCATGTGTTTAACTTAGCCCTTTCCTTGTTATTTGTTATTTCTTTTATACTGAGTAGTCACATTCCACATACCCTTCCAGGAGGCAATAACCTGTTCATGCTCACATACTAGAGAACAAATCTAGCTGGCAAAATGCATGTCTTCCTGCCTGGAGTGGTTGCAATTGCAGACATAGATAGGATCTGGGTGTTCAGCAGGAAAGCTGAGTGACTGGCAAAAAGGTTAGATACAGTTAACATCGCTCTGTCCTCTGAAGGGAGTCCAGCTTGGAGTTCCCTCTCTGGAGCAGTTCCCATGTGACAAGGCATCACAGACACAGTAAAGATTCTTAAAGTCATGTTCAGTGTAAAATATCAGACACTTGGAATTTTATTTCAAGCAAAGCTGTTAAATATGCAGTTTTAAATTCTTCCAGAAACTGGCACATCTTGACAGCTAGCATTAGCTTTTATGTTATTCCGTCCTGCTTTCTGAGGCTTCTTTAGCTTTGTCCAGGCTTCATTGCATTGTTTAGTAATAGCGATTGAGTTCTTGGCTCTTGTAAGATGATGACGTGCTTGGAAAATTTCATCTACTGTGGATGATCCACTCTTGTAATAAAATGTAATTTTGTTTTCTGGGCTAATTTACAGTTGGAGAAACAGATCTGTGTGGGTAATAGATATTTTCCTTTGTTTTTTCTGCTGCTGGGTTGCTTTTTTTTCTTTTTTTCGTCAGCACCACATACTCATTTTTTTCTGGCTGTTTTACTTTCAACCAAATATAACAAAACACCCTCATAAATGTATTGTAGGCTTTGAATGTGAAATAAACTGAAGGACTGTACCTCCCTGAGGGAATGCAGGTACTAGGGTTCAGGCTGGATGGAGGAGGAAAATAGAAAGACAGGGCTACCCTTGCTTGGAGTAGTGAGAAGCACATGGTGCAGTCAGTATTCTGAACAGGAGGCTCCGGGTCTCTCTCAGTTCTCCTTGCCCATCCCTTCTCCATGCAGTAAATCCCTGATTGACTCTTCATCCGAATGGCAGTAAACCATTTAAGTCAAATGAAAGATAGTATTGTCTTTCACGTTTGGACTAAGACTTAAAGAGGGAAGTTCACCTCCCACTGGGCCATCAACTGCTTTTGTGCCCCTGGGAAGTCAATACAGACTCAGCCTCAGACTCTATCTCTAAAACAGAGATAATCCCTTCTTTAAGAARGAATTTCAGATGGGATTTGTTGGTTTATGCATAGCAGAATATAATAAAACTATTAGCTGGAAATAAGAACATCAGCATATTATCTCTTTGAGAGGAAGTATCTTTTATGAGCACTGGTATAGGCAGAGATATCCTTAAGTTAGCAAGCACTTAAAGAAAGAAATGAAACTAAATTTTTTGTTTCTTGTATTTCCAATCATTTCTAAAGTTAGACCTTTCATTTGAACTGTAAAGCCTAGAATYATACCTTCCAGAATGAGGAGAGAGCCATGGATGTTGTCTACCCTGACTTCAGCAAGACTTTCAATACCATCTCYCATAACATCCTAATTGGGAAGTAGAGCAAGTGTGGGTTAGATAAGTGGATAGTGAGGTGGTTTGAGAAATGACTGGATGGCAGAGCTGAGAGGGTCATGATAAATGGGGCTGAGTCTAGTTGGAGGCCTGTGGCCAGTAGTGTCCCCCAGGGGGTCAGTACTGAACCCAGCACTGTTCAGTTTGTACATCAACGACTTGGATGAGGGCACAGAGTGCACTTTGAGCAAGTTCGCTGATGACACCAAACTGAGTGGAGTGGCCRACACTCCAGAGSGCTGTGATGCCATCCAGAGGGACCTGGACAGGTTGGAGAGCTGGGCAGAAAGGAACCTTGTGAGGTTCGACAGGGGCAAGTGCAGGTCCCGAACCTGGGCAGGAATAACCCCGAGCACCAGGGCAGAATAGGGGTTGAGGTTGACCTTCTGGCAAGCAGCTCCACGGAGAGGGATATGGGAGTCCTGGTTGACAATAAGTTAACCATGAGTAAGGAATGTGACCTTGTGGTCAAGAAGGTCAATGTGATCCTGGTCTGCATCAGAAGGAGCATTGCCAGCAGGTGATCCTCTCTCTCAGCTCTGGTGAGGCAACACTTGGAGTATTACAAGCAGTTCTGGGCTCCCCAGTACAAAAGGAACATGAAGCTTCCAGAGAGGGTCCAGTGTAGAGCAAAAAAGATGATAAAGAGTCTGGAGCATCTGTCATGTGAGCAAAGACAAAGCGAGATGGGCCTGTTTAGCCTGAAAAAGAGAAGACTGAGAGGGTATCTTATTGATATGCGTAAATATCTGAAGGGAGACTGGAAATAAAATGAGGCCAACCTCTTTTTGGTGGTGGKCAGTGACAGGACAAGGGGTAATGGGTACACATTGAAACTCAAGAAGTTCCATGTCTATGTGAGGAAGAACTTACTTCCTGTGAGGATGTTGGAATGTCAGAACAGGCTGCCTAGAGAGGTTGTGAAGTCTCCTCTGGAGATCTTCAAAATCCGCCAAGGTGCTGTGCCATGTGCTCTGGATGTCCCTGCTGGAGCAGAGAGGTTTGACRGGATGATCTCGAGAGGTCCCTTCCAACCTCAACCTTTCTATAATTCTATGTGATTCTGTGATTATGTTATTGCAGTATGCTATATTACTTGAATATCCATGTCATATATCACAAATAGGAAAGGTGATTTCCCTTAAAAATAATTAAAAGAACATAAAGGAAATGATAATGAATGCTACAAGCTTTCCCTCTCAAGGATCTAACTTGTGCTGCTTTTAATATCTTTAAAAGTGTTCCCACAACTTGTATCAGGAGATTCAAAATAACAGAAGATCTTACATTTATTTGCTGTGCAATATCACTCCACATTACAGTGTGTTAGGGAAAACAGATGAGTTTTTGATCAACATTTATTTGTTTATGATTATTCCTTCATTATATAACATTAAAACATCATCATAATTATGTCAAAATAAGCTTTTACAATTAAAAACTATGTTTAATTTTTACCTTATATACAATATTTAGTAGAGAAGACCTCTGTATTCTACTGACATTTTCCTTGCCAAAGTGCTTTTAACTAGACCAAGGCTGTTTATTATTGCTACTTACATTTAGTTGATTTGCAGTTCACAACATCATGCAGCCTCATAGATTCTTCAGGCAATGAAATCTAATGCACAAATGAGGTAAATTTTAACCAAGCAAACAAAAAAACAAGCAAACAAAACCAATTCCCATTTCTGGAAGTAATCTTCACGGCCAGGTTGTCAGCAAACACAGTGTGAAGTATTAGACACTATCCTCAGCTCAAGCTGTTCAGTGCTTTGCAGATAGGAAAAGTAATTTGTAAATTAATTTCCAGCTTGTGACAGCTGAGCATTCCCTAGTCTTACAAATAAAGGGCTCTGCAATTTACTTCTGATGAAGAATGGCTTTAGTGAAGAGCAGGTTMGCCTGAGCACTGGCCTCTTTGCCTTGGAATCAGAACTGCTTAGTTATTTGTCAAAAGGCCTTAATTTTTTTTTTTTTAGAAAAAAAGGAAAAAAGGAAAAAAAAAGAGTGAGAATATCTGTTTGCTGAAATTCTAGAAAGTTTGGCAGAGCTTCAGATCTGTTCTAAAATAYTTTGGACCAATTTGGAGGCTGTAGAAATGAGTGTTGAGGAGCCTCATTGAGGAGCCTCTCATATGACTGAGAGACAGCTGGGACTATTCAGCCTGGAGAAGGGGGATAAGGTGGATGCTGAGGGGGTTCTTGTCAAAACATTGAGAGTGTAAGGAGGTTGAGGAAAAATTCTCAATGATGCCCAGAGACAGGACAAGAGGCAACAGGAACAAACTGAAAACAGAAGTTCTGTCTGAACTCCCCAAAAATTGTCTTTTTTACAGTGAGACTGACTGAGCCCCGGAACAGGTTGTCCACAGAGGTTGTAGAGACTCCCTCCATGGTGATATTCTAAACCTAACCAGACAGTCCTGAGCTATCTGCTCTTGGTGACCCATTTTGAACAGAGRGGTGGGCAYAGATAATCTCCAAAGGTCCCTTCCTCAGCCATTCTGTGATTCTGTATATTCATTTATCCATCTCTGCAGGGAAGGTAGAAAACATCAAGAAAATCAAGGATTTATTTGTAGTAATTGCAGAGATTATGATGTTTAGGGAATAAAATTTATGTAATTCCTCTTTACAGAGCTGCCTCACAGGCAGAAGTTCAGTGTGACTCAAGTGGTACCTGGCCTAAGATGTGAAGTGAGGTCCTTGACATAGTCCTTGTCCTTCTGTCCCTGTCCTCAGGACTCAGAGAGAAGATCATAGTTGTGCTGTCCAAGTGAGTGTAGCAATCACACAGAAGCTATGTTAGTTGATGTTGCAGCTAAGCCCCACCAAAGAGCAAAGCCAGAGAGCAGGCTAATCACCAAATGAGAGGATATTCTCCCCTTTATCCTCAGCAATTCAGAGGTTCCTGCTTTCTTTAGCAATGCAGTCCATAATCTGTGAAGACATTTAGCAGTAAGCACCAAAGGATCAATAAATAATCTTCACAGGCAGTAGGGACTGGCTCAGGAAAGGCACAGTAAGGATCAGTGAATTCCCAAATAGAGCTGGAATTATGTATTTCTGGCTTTATAGAGACTCGTTAATGATACTGCTGTGGTACCTTTTGCAGAGTATCCCTGCCTTTTATTAATTCTATCTTCTTTATCGTCTTTACCTGAGCAAAACACCTCTTGAGGAGATGAATCACCGTTGCATGGCTTGGCTCCTGGTTATTTCAGTCAGTTAAGCATGGCCACATGAGATTTTCAGTTTTGAATTTCTAGTTCCATAAGGTGTAATGAACCTTGCCGGAGGGCACTTGATGCAGATTGCCTAAATCTTTTATAGCTGCTGTTTACATATTTTATGTATAAAAAAGGAATCAGAATATGGAGTTCCACTAACTTTGTTTAGCCAAGAAATAAGAAGATTTTAMGGGAAAAACATTGACTTCATTGCAAGAACTTGCAAATCCCCTGCATATAAACACACATATGTGCACACACAATCAGAGGCTCTTATTAATTAATTGTGATTTATAATATAATATTTCCACAGGAAAAAGGTATCTAGGTTACACTCCTGCTACATGAAAGAAACAAATTTCTATTAATATAATATTGACTTCATGTGGTTTAATAGATGTTCTTGAAAAACTTACATGTTACATATAATATATATATAACTAAAGTCATATGTCATAAAGATATATAAGAAGAAAGTATTATGTTTTGATTCAGAAGTCTTTTTAGCATCACAAAGATTTAGATTTACGTCAGTCTTTGATAATACAATTGAGATAGATTTTTCTCTTAAATCAGTAATTTATAATGCATTGGTCATTACTTCTGTTACARTAMATATAAATATACATATATATACACATGCATGTACTCATATATATCTCCTAATAGGAGATACATGGTATAGTAAGAAAATCTCCAGTACTAGTATTCTTCAGATTGTTCATATTACATTTTGTTCTGTGTYCAAAGGTGGTGGTAATGTGTACCATTATAAACAAGTGAAAAGTTAAAAGAATATACGCCACTGCTTATGAAATAAATTATGAAACAGAAAGTAATGAATAATTCATCCTGCTGTTGAGAMTTATGAATTTCTCTTCAGTGTAAATCAAAATGAGTAAAATTTAAGCACAATATGAAAGATGAGAATTGTTTCCGACATTTAATGGAATGGTCTGTATCAGAATTATATAAGAAGGATATTTTGGATAAAAAATGCAGGGGAAAGGTAGTACTTTCACAGTGTTTAAATAGTCAGATTTGGGGTTTTTTTTTGAATAATATTTTAAATTTATTTGATTTTTAAATTTCATTTTACAAATATTTAAATACACCATTAAGATCAGAATTATAACAATTCCCCTTACTCCTTGATTACTTAACATGTTCTCTCTCCTCCACTTTTATTTCCCACTATTTCATCTTCCTGGGGAATATTAAGTAATGTCATTTGAAGCAAGATCCAGCTTTGAAATTTTGAAATCCGCTGTAAAATGGCATTTCARCCCTTAGCATAGTGTTAGTCTGTCATTAAGTAACAACTCTAAACTCACAGATCTTGTCAGCATCTAAAATTTACAAATTTCATCCTACTTCTTGTAGAACAGTCTGTAAATTGCAATAGCTGATTAACATATTCATTAGCTGTTTGGGATATTGATATATATTAATGACAAAAATTAAATATAATTTGAGTTATGAATTACTGACATCAAATATTGTCAGTATGGAAGCCTGCAGAGGCTCATATAATACTTGCACAGATTTAACTATTACAAGTATTGTGCATTTCAAGCAGGCTTTCWGGGCAGAGAGGATGTAGCTACCTACCACCTCTGGCATGGATTTCACATGCTATTACATTTTTTTCTGCAAAATTACTTTGTGCTAAGTAATAGAAAACAGATAAACAGAGTAATGAGGGATAAAGTAGATGCACATTCATCTAAATTAACATATATTTCGTAAATACAGTGCCACAGGCTCTGTGACTCTGAGTTGAAGATTTTCTCTACTGAGAGAGCAAAGGAGAGACAAAAGAAACTACACAGAGAGCTTATTTGCATTATCTTTATTTTCCTGATTTTTCCTTGTTTTCCTTTATGCCCATGGAAAGAAAGCAAAAATCAACTAACATCATTTAACTGTTAAGCCCTGTTCCCCTGGAGGGAAATCCTCTGCAGAGTCAAAATAATGACTCTTGGAGTTCTGTCTGCAGCAATATTCCCTGCTTGGAGCTGCACCCAGGTGTAACAAGTGGTTACACCAGAAAATTAAGAGTAAAATGTCTAATGTGTTGCCGACTTGCATCAATGACTCTTGGAGTTCTGTCTGCAGCAATATTCCCTGCTTGGAGCTGCRCCCAGGTGTAACAAGTGGTTACACCAGAAAATTAAGAGTAAAATGTCTAATGTGTTGCCGGCAAGCCTYGTTCAGTTGCTGGACTGGCCTGAGGTTATCCCCACCTCAGGGCCATAGAGCACAGACACCAATATGAGGATGCAGCAAATGGCGTTTATTGCTTAACTTAGCTTGCATATATACTCAGCCTGAATGCGGAAGCTCACTTCTGACTTGAGATTGGTTACATACTACTGCTCACGTGCGCACTAACATAATGATTGGCTAAAGGCATCTGTTCACACATCCTTCTAATCGGACTATAGGTGGTCTGACTCTTATCTTGTTGAGCTCACTCAGTCCCATGTTTGGAGTTGGTTCTCACTCCTCTGCTCGCTCCACAGTGCTATTTCTTTACTACTTTGCTCTGAGTGTCCTTACAGATTCAGCACTTCAAGTTCCTTGCTGCYCTGTTCCCAATGTCTTTATCTCTTTATTCTCAGTGTCCTTGTAGCGCAGTGGAATCAGCACGGCCTGCAGYTATGCCAAGACAGTCTGCAGTCATGTTAAGACGGCCTGCAGTTATGCTAAGAGAAGAGTGAGTTTTGATAGGCCACAAATCCATATTCTTCTAAAACCATTACTACAGTTCTTTTGCTTATTGCCTCTATTGCATATTTGCTTATATGTCCTCTTCAATCATTCCTATGCTACACGCCTCCTTCCTGTCTTTCTGTGACATCGCGACATCTTCCGAGCACCATGCCCTACATCATGCTACGTCATCTACTCATGCTAAGCTTCTAGAATGCATAACAAAYCCCATAACATATGCATAACAAATGCTCATAACAAATGCCCATAACAAATCCCCACACTAATGAAAATTTAGGTTTCGAATACAATGAAGGAGGAGAGGAAGAAATACTATAAAGTAGGCTATATCTGTTGGCAAATCTTGCAACATGGTGCCACAAGCTGGAGCTACACTCATAACCTCACCCTTCTTTTTGCCATTTCTAGCAGATACATTACTACATTGACAGCAAGCAAATCTAAAAGCTCTGATCAAAATACAGAGGAGAAAAGAATCTTTGTGTTCAGTCACTGGTTATATGACATGGAAAACTACTCCGTGGGCATTGGATGAGCACAGGAAAGTGCTGTGCAACTRTGTACTGGCATTTGACATTTCCATACAAAGGAAAGCAGCAAATCTGAAATAGTTGCTGGAACTTTAAGAATTTATTTTCACGCCCTTGAATATTCAGATATTTTCTTCTCAAAACTCAGTATCTTTCTCAACTTCTATTGTTCATTCTATGAAAAAGATATAGCATGATAGAACTACTATAACAGTACTTTTTAAAAACATTTGTTTATTTTAGAAAATTTTAATTGGGCGTAAAAAGGGAAYTGCTGATCTTTTCCTATGTCTGACTTAAGACTAATTTGAATCAGCACCATCCACATGTTATTTAAAAGACAAAGAAGAAATGCCTATTAATTCCCACTCCGTGAGACAACATTTCACAGTCATTAATTGGAGGAAAAATTAATCTGGCTTGTCTTCTAATGTAAGAATTGTGTCAAACACCATACATAAAGAACCATATGTAAAAATATCATACTTGATGTTCTGTCTTATATTGCAGCTGTTTATAACGACACTTAGCAATCATACTGTTATTTTAACTTTGTTCCAGATTTCATTTAATAAGTAAGGTTTGCCAATGAAAGTCATTCAGAGTTTTCAGTTTAAGATCCCTTTTTCAAGATTGTATTCAGTAAGGTACATTTTGAGAGGACATAGTGTATCCTGTCAGTGAGTAAATTCATTGATTTGATTAAAAAAATGTAGAAGTTTATTAAATACAAGGTCTTTCTAACACACATACACACAGATGAGAAGTTTGAATTTTGACATGATCCACAAAGAAAGACAAAAAGATTTAATTATTAAGAGTGGATAGAGGCACAGAGGAYATAGATGTCTTCAGTCATTTCAGAGACGTCATACTTAACTTTGGAAAGATGACTCTTAAAGCATTTTACTCGCATATTTATGTCACTGAGTTGGATGAAAAAGGCTATTCTCAGCAGAAACACAGCCATACTTGCAAAACTGCTTTGGCAAAAAATGAGTGCTTTTGTTGGCATGTATTATGTCATTGATGGAGGAACTGGATTTGTTTTGGATGAGGACTCACCTCTAATGTGAGACAAATTCCACATTCTGGTCTTCGCGAAGGATATGTCCATCCAGAATACAGTTTTTTAATGGAAAATAGTGATAGTTCTGGGACTGTTCTCCTAAATTGTCTTCTTACCTGATACTGGAGATTTTCTTTATCCAGTCTTGCATGAATCACACTCTTTACTACCATTGTTTTGCAGGTGGTTATACCCAGTGCTGGTGTCTGAATTTTCTGATCCATTGTAATAGATCACCTACTTCCCTTGCTAAATGTCTCCTAGATTTTCTCTTATTCCTCACAGACCTGAATGAGTTGCAGCTTCCAGTATGACCTCATTTCCTTTGTCCAAGTTCAGACTCACTGTGAACATTGTCTGATCCCAGTACATTACTGAYTATATTTTAATTTGAACTAGTGATTGAGAAGAAGTTCATTAGCAAAACAATGTTCCCTGCTGATTTATAAGTTAATTCTCACATCAGTGACACGTCTTTGCRGAAGAGTCTTCTGTGATTAAAAACAAACAGGTAGTTTGAAGTGGATTAAATGAAAAGCAAAGAATTCTTTTTTAAATATTGTACATTGCATGTTACACATGTTGTCTGGTTAACAAGTTTTATAAGGAAGAACAAGGAAGAAACAGTGATATGTCAGGGATGATGAGGTTTCATTACATGGTGGCTGTACTTTGTGTACAAGTTTTGAGGGTAGAACTATTCCTATTATGTATTTATTTATTTATTTAATCTTCCACGTGGCCGTTGGTGCTCTTTAAGGCTTGCGTGGGAATGACAAGGATTAGTGCTGAAGGATCAGATCCAAAAATAGAAGAGGAATACTTCAGTACACAACCAACCATATGAAGGACAAATCCTAAAGATGAATACCAGCATTAAAACTAAGTAGAAATGATACCAAAGTATTCATTTCTAGAAACAGTTTATGTCTCCAGTAAGACAGAGTCCTGGAGAAACTCAGTGGAAAGGAGTGAAATTGAAGGTAGCAAATTAAAGTTTCATTCAATGAGATTTTAAGAGGTTCAATGCACCTTCCATTACAGCACAAACTCTAATAATCCTTCCTACTAGCTACCTATATGGTTACATTATTTGCAAAGACAAAATATATGTCTTTTTGCAAAGACATATTTGTAGAAGATGAGAGCTGAAATTTAGTCTTTTAAAATTATATCCGTTAAAAATCTTAAGTAACAAAGGGCTACCTTTAACTTCAAATAATTGTTTACAATCATTCTCCTACTTTGAGGAGTGCTTCACACCTTGAGGAGTGTTCTTTCTATATGACAGGAAAGAATACTTCTGATGATGTCTCAGCTTCCCAATCTTCTCTGTGGAGCCACAATATGTGGGCAGATGTTGATGTTTCAGTTTATAAGGCAAAGGGTCATGGAATGTTTTGAGTCTCGATTTAGGCCCAGGAACAAGCCCTGCAGCCACTTGGGAAGAATATTCTCAGCTGAGAACCAAAACATTCCATGGTCCTTAGCAAACTGAAAGATCAACATCTGACCTTCACACAGTGGCATGAATGAAAGAATTAAAATCCAAGAAGCAGACAGTTTTAGAACCAAGTTCTCCAATATGCCTAACGTTGTCATTTAGTTGAACTGCTTCAGTTGGTCACTCAATAATTTTAAGTAAGTCACATGCTGTTCCAGGGACGTTATGTTCATCTAAGTATGTTTTCTAAGTGGTCCTCATTCCACTTCCATAGCAATTAATTGCTCCTTATAAGATAACCTGTCTAAACATAGACAGCTTTCACTCTAAACATTGGAGGAGCAGTAATTTTCAAATGACCAGAGGCCTTGTAAGCAAGGTCAGATAAGGGACTACAGGTTTTCAAGTCAAATCTGTTTCATATTTAGTTCGTAAGAAGAGAAAAACAAAGTGAAGTTTTCAAAATTACTATAGTATAACATTCCAAAACTGTTAATAAAGTTCAAAAATATTATACATGAATGAAACTGGATACCATTTAATGTTATTGTTTAAGCTGAAAGTAATTTGTAAATTAATATTAGCCATGTTACAAAAATCTTTTTATAAATGTAACTGTTGAAGTTGTTCTAGATAGCAATATCAATTCCAGTGAGCTAATCAACTCTAAACCTATAAAATTGCATACTATAGATGTAAATAATCATCTATCTAAACCTCATTTTAACGTATTAATAAGGCTTCTTTTACTGTCATTCATCACTTTTCTGTGTTCCACATAGGCAGAGTTTGTGTGGGTTAAATCATCTTTGGGATAACAAAGTAGAGGTCATCCTACTTCACTTAGGCATGTCTGAACCTACACAATTCAGCTTCAGACTTATTTTGTACCCACCAAGATTTTCAGAAGGAATTTGTCTAATCCCAAGAAAAGTATCTAAGATATGAATAAGGAATAATAAGGAATATCTCTCAGGAGTGGCCTGTTTCTCTACATTGACTAGAAAGCAGGATTCTGCATAGCTGAATAGCTAAACTTGACTAGGTCTAGCTAAGACAACCAAATTTAGACAACTAAAATTAGGTGGGAGGAATCCCTCCACCACAGTTTTCATGCCAGTAAGAAATGATCTCACTGTTGTGGGCAAAGATGAAACTGGCTGTTTGTCTCAATGAGTCTGGAGGCTCGCTATCAGGACAACACATGGAAACTTGCACTGTTGCCCTATTCTGTGGTCATTTTGAGCAGCTGCCAGAGGCTGGGATTCATCACTCCAGTATGTTCCTCAGGCAACTCTCTTTAAAACTGATAGTCATTTCACTGACATCCTGTCATGATTGGATGTTTTTCCCTTGCCTCCATGTACTTGCTCATGGTGAAATATTTTAAACTGCTGTGCTCTGAATATACTTGGAGTTGGGAAAAGTACAGACAAAAAAAATGCAGTTCTTTTTTCTAAGCATGATTCTGGCATGGTGTGTGATACTGGACTTTTGTGTCTCTCTCTCCTTTTTCATATATCATCTATTGCAGTGCAGAGTGTCTTTTGCAATAATAAGTCTAATAGCTATGCATTTCAGCTATTAACTTCTAGGTATTATAATAACATAAACTATATATTTTTTATAAGTAATAGGGTATTTTTATTTGCCAGATAGAACCCTTCAGAACAGCTTATGTTAGTGGAATTTCTTCCTCAGTTACAAACTCAAGATGGAGGAGTTAAAAATATCTACCAGTTGGCTAACAAAAACTTAGAATTTTGCACTTGGCAATAATCAGTTTGAGATAGAGAGTAATGGTCTTACAGGAGCTTTATTTATTTGTGATGCATTATCTTCATCCAAGGAGGCAGCCTCTTTCCTTCTATAGTACAAGTTTGATGGAACAGATCTCGGAGTTTCATTATTCTGGTAATGTCTAGCTATTTTTCAGGACATAACTACACCCACTTTAAGGGTTATTTAAGCATCAGGAAACATCTCCCATTCATTTTTCATGGTAATATACTGCTTGACATCTTTGCTGTCATCTTCCAACTGCATTTTGCAGACTATGGAAGTAGAAGATTTTAATCATTTGAATGTGATTTCAGAGGACTATATTTTCAGTCATGCTGAGGATGTGCTTGATCCATTTGATCCTTGTAATAGAATGCACCCATGTCTACTGAAGCAAACATTCAAAGAACATGATTGCATGTGAGGAGCCATTTTTAGAGTTCTTTTAGTAATAATCAGGAATAGTGTCACAATACAATGCAGCTCCATTTAGGCACTTGTAGGTGGTATGTGGAGAACATTATCTTAAGGAAAAGAACATATAAGGCCACTTTATTCAGACTCAGAGTAGTGGTAATAACTAAGAAGATTTACTTCTGCATTTAAAAGTCCGTGCGGTAATTAATTCAGCAACTTTTGTGGTTTTCTAGATGATGGTGTGGTTGTGACTTGCAAATTAATATAAATTATATAAGTACTCAATTATTGTTTGTAAGAGACTTCTCTGGAGATATTTTGAGCCTAAATTGTTTGTTTTGTCTTGTTTTACCATTTGAAGAAATATTTTACTACGAAGTTTGATTTGAAGAATTTCAGAAAAAACAATTATAAAGGCCAATGTATTTGCATAGCTCATAACTGCCCATGCTGGTCCATTTTATATCATGGTTTAACAAAATTCATTAAATAGTGCAGAAGTTTGTTTTCAATAAAGAGGAAAAGTTAGCTAGTTGTAGATGAGTCTGTCTTTAATTGTTCTGGAGACCAGTACAAATCCTGGATAGACATTGACAACTATAACTCAAAAATCTGTACTGCCATCCAAAATAGAATGATTTTTCCTTGATTAACACTGGAAATATGTTTACTAAATCTCTACAATATAGCAAGTACAAATCCAGATTCTTTTTTGATGWATTTTCAGAATGAATACAAACTGTCACAGAAAGACTTTGTTATATCTAGTTATAAGGGAAGAGTTTATAAGACAACACATACTATTTTATAATTATCAGTTTATTTTCTCTATTTGTAGATGACAAGTATGGAAATATTCAGATTAAAATGTTCCTGTAATTCTAACCTTGTGGGTGGTAAAAGGCATGTCTTGAAATTCTCTTATTGCAGGAAGGTTTCTGTTTTGTTTTATAAACTGACCTAACAGGTCCTAAGGGCTCTTCCAACTGAATGCCATAAGCAGTAATCTACAGTATCATGCTTTTGTCCATTCTATCTAGTCTAAGCAATTTTGAATCTCTTCACTGGCTCAGTCCAAAAGGAACACCGAAAAATATGGTCCTTCAGAACAGCATTGCAAAAAAGAGACACGAGTTCAAAGGATATTTCAGTATAGTTCTTTCATGTCTTGTCCAAGTACTCTCAACACTGAGTCATTTTAGGAAAAGGAGGAATTAAATCTCATGCTTGTTTGAAAGCRTTTTAGACCTGCTCATTTATTGGGAAAAAAAAAACAAACAAAACAAACAAACAAAACAAAACAAAACATGCTATAAGGTTTTACTTTCAAGAGAAATTTTATTCTTACTTGAAGAATCTTACTTGAAAATGARTAATTTCCTCTTTATCCATGAAGAAGGGAGGTAACTGTCTTCCCACAAAGTGGCATGCCCTCTTCTTGGCTGTGAATTCAAAACCTCATCCTCATCCTGAAGTGTTTAGATTTTCCCATACAAAAAGTAATGAATCTATTCACACACTGCAAGATCATTTTGTAATACAAGTAACTGAATCCTTCCCTGCTTCTCGCCAGGGACTTCTAAAAGCGGTTCCAATTCTTTGTAATTCTACGCAGAAGMCATGGAAACAACTGCACAACTTCTAAATACCTGGTAGCCAAGTGGAAATTTCTTTGATATCTAAAGACTAGACAAAATCAGATTAGTGCTAGAGTTTCAACTTTGGAAATAATAGTTACTGTAGCTGCATTAAAGTTTTGTTTCACATGAGGAGAGTACCCTCAAAGTAAATCTCTGCTTCCTACTGTGCGTAGATTGACCTTGCAGATCAGCTTGAGAATGTGTGATCTGTTCTAGTGGACGCTATAGTACTACCCTCTTTTGCAAGGATTCTTAACATATTCTAGCTGTACCAGGCCCAGAATYCCAGGGCCAGAATACAGCATGTCTGTGCTAAAACCTCTAAAATAGAGATTTCTTGGCAACTTAAGATATTCTGCTTCAATGTAGAGGTCTACTCCTATTGCACTGCACTGTTTGCTGAGGCAAATGTAGTGTTAAAATATCTCTTCTTTTAGTCCTCACAGCATAAAAAACAAACAAAACAAAACAAAAAAAAACCCAAAAACACTTCTTAAGCCTTCATAGGTTATCATGACCCCTTGAAGGTGGTTTGCTTCCAGGTTGCTTGCAAGAGCACAAAGCAGATGTCAGTTAACAAACGACTTGCATTTTTATGCCTTGGTTTTGTCACACATGCATCTGCCCTGGCAAGTGATTTTCTTAATATAGCATAGACAGCAGAGCTCTTGTTCTGGAAAGCGCAGGTGTACCTGCTTCCTCTTTGGTGTTTGTTCTTGATCATGTTTGCTTTGCACAGTAAAAAGTAATATTGCAGTGTTTAATTATTTTAGTAGTAGCTTAGCTGCTCTCATGAAATCAAACTGGACTTACTTGCTAAAACAGAGCTGGTCACTAGCCAGTTTGATTTCCCACTTCTGCCTTTTCAGCTGACACAAACTGAAGTTTGGCAGATAGGCCGTTAACATTTTTCTCAACATGACTGGCTTGATTTTCTCTATGCATTTTTTTTTGGGTTTTTTTTTTTTTTTTTTTTTTTTTTTTTTTTTTTGGGTTTTTTTTTTTTTTTTTTTGAACAGAAGGAGGAGGAGAGATGTGGAGGTGTGCATGAGTTGAAAGTTAATTGAAGAAGTATGAAGGTAAAAGTAAGGATAATGACTCTTGCTTAAGAAGTGACACATGAACCGTAAGTTTTCGTATGCTATTACCACTGAGAATATGATAGCAAGAGTTGCAAATACAGTGGAAAGCATTGCTCTTTGTTCTCTAGCTAAAGGTACATACGTAACGTGTATATCCCAAATCTTTCCAGTTCATAGATATAAGAAGAGATGGAAATAGCTAGACTGCACAGCTGTCAATAAGTAGGCAGTTAGTCCAATTGGCTTAAGTAGGTTCATTGTGGGTATAATTAGAAATGCTGGAATTAAATTAAGCTATGGAAAATATCAACTGAATATCAGGGAAGTAGTTGGAATAGCAGAGTGYTTTGGACTGTGAAGCTTCTTCCCCATGTTGAAATACTTGCATTTTTATTCATGCTTTATATTGCGTACTGTTGGAAGATGGACAAAAGACAACTGGTTTTGCCTTTCTAATGTGATATACTAATAATTTATCTATGATAATTTTAGAGGGATCTTGATGACCAGTATTCATCTCATATGGGGYAAACAGTGAACCAAATCTTGTAGATCAGAAATAGCCAGATGGCAGCCCAGAAGGGCTCTGACGTCTGCTCAAACGAAGAGTAACAAGGTACCAAACTGTGGGATAATGACACCCTTTCCCCTGCTAACATTTTGTGTCAAAACAAAAACTTTCATTGTCCCAAAGGTGGAGTAATGCATGCAAGAGCCTTATACGTGTCTAGTGATGACTGCTAAYGCATCATCGAGTCATTTTCTGATCACACGCCGTCTTGACTCCACTGTTATCATTAACAAGCGTGTGCTACACTCCAGCTCATGTGCCTCTCCCACCCACACCAGTATAGAGCCAGCATTGTCTTTGAAGTCTCAATATCTGTTGACCCTCTGGAAGAGATCAGATACGCTCCTTTCCATCCTGCTGACCACCTGTGAAGCTTTTTATAAAAACCTCACAGTCACGGAACGGTTTGTAGCACCCTTGGTGCTGCAGCTGCCTTGCTGCTCATTGTATGCATTCCTTCTTCCCCGGTGGACATCTAAGCCCAGCATGCTCCTTGCCTCTTCCTAATGACTAATCTGGTGGAGGACACCTGCTGCTGTGACAACTTGTGCCTTGCTTGTCAGGATTATCACTTGACACAGTTCAARGACCTCTTCTTCCTGTACTGATATTTTACATCCACCTACTCCAGATTTGAGGTGACCCTGAGTGACTGCAAAGAGATTCTGTGAGGTGGAGTCTGCACTACCACTCTGAGATACAGGAGTGCTTACTACCATAGGTCCTCACAGGGAGTCATGTTATGGACATGGAAGGCAGAAATAAACCTTTTCTGTTATTCCAGAAGTGCATGAGTCTCCCTCTAAACTGTGTCATAACTGTTAGTCCTATGTGGATGTCTCTTTCTTACACTCTCATATACCAACATGAGCCTCTTAATAGTGGTGATATAGCCAGTGCAGTTAATGGAGCCTAGAGAGCGTTTCATCTGATCAGCCTGTAGAGCAGCCTAAGGTGAGTTGAATAACTTTGCAAGTGCTCCTGTTGAGTAGGATATTGATGAAGTTTCTTAAATATAAATGTCTACCAATGTCTAAACCAGCAAATGCAAGGTCCAGCACCTGGGGAGGAATAACCCCATGCATCAGTATAGGCTGGGGATTGAACTTTTGGAGAGCTCTGCAGAGAGGGAGCTGGGCATCATGGTGGATGACAAGTTGGCCATGAGGCAGCAGTATGCCCTTGTAGCCAAGAAGACCGATGGAATCCTGGTGTGCATTAAGAAGCGCATCTCCAGCAGGTCGAGGGAGGTGATCGTCCCCCTCTAAGCCCTGGTGAGACCACACCTGGAGTACTGTGTGCAGTTCTGGGCTCCCTAGTGCAAGAGAGATGAGGAGCTGATGGAGAGTCCAGCGCAGGGCTACAAGGATGATCAGGGCCTGGAACATCTGCCCTATGAGCAAAGGCTGAGCGAGCTGGGCCTCTTCAGCCTGGAGAAGAGAAGGCTGAGAGGGGATCTGATCAGGGTGTATAAATACCTTAAGGGAGGGAGTGAGAAAGAGGGGGGTGGCCTCTTCTCAGTGGTGGCCAGCAATAGGACTCAACGAAATGACCACAAAATGAAGCAACAAAAGTTCCACAGGAACTTAAGGAAAAAATTCTTAACAGTGAGGGTGATAGAGCACTGGAACAGGCTGCCCAGAAAGGTTGTGGAGTCTCCTTTTCTGGAGATCTTCAAAACTCACTTGGACGCTATCCTGTGCCATACATTCTAGGTGACCTTGTATGTGCAGGAACCTTGAACACTAGATATGATTCTCAGTTCTGTGCAACTAACATATTCAGATGGACACAGTCTATTATTTGATCCACTGCTTTCTTTTTTTTCAGTTACAATTTAATTTGTGATCTAGTACTATCAATTGAACAGTGTCTACAGTGCTCTTATACTAATCTTCACACTTTGGAGGATCGAGATATCCTAGATCAGTCAAACAGAATAAATATTTCTGAGGAGGAGTGGGCTTTATTATCAGCTGTTTATTCTGCCTTGCAGTTGACCTTACACATTCAGACAATTTCCTTGATTAGGTTCTTCTATGCCACTGTGCAATAACCAGTGAAACTACTCAACACAGGAGTAGGTATCTAAATTACATTACACTGGAATTAGCCCCACTTTTCTCACCATCTAGGCTGCTCTGAATGTGATATGTCTAGAATGTTTCCATGTTTGAAAAACAAAGATGATTTATTTCTTGTGAAAATGGATACTATGAGTGCCATTAAAACCTCTTCCAATCTTTCCTTGCATTGGGCACTCAGAGTACGTACAAACTGCAGTTTTGTTTTCTCTCCCTTTCTGAGGTAGTATGTGCAGAAGTGAGCAATATGCCTTTCAAATGCAATCCCAAGCTTCTGATAGCCTTAAATTTTTGCATCTGTACAATGTTGGTTTGAATTCTCCAATTCTTAGTCTTTTACAAAGGGAACTTTCTTTCCATTCACAAACTCATTTTAAATAGGATAATTTAAAATTATTTTTCTGCTTCCTCTCTCAGAGCTCTGGTAAAACATTATCAACTCCTTTTTTATGATGGATGATGATCCATCATGATGATACTAAAAGAGGCTGATAAATATTGCAGCACATCCGGAATTGTAGCTTTCAGTGGAAAGAATGTCATTATGTAATTTTCACAGAATCACAGACCATCTAAAGTTTTAAGTGAACTTTGGAAATTATCCATTCCTGTTCAAAGCAGGATCAACTACATCAGCTACAGTGGGTTGCCAAGCCAAGACAGATTTTGACTATCTCCAACAGTAGAGACTGTATAAGCTCTCTGGACAAACTATTCCACTGCTTTGTCACCCCTAGAATCAGGGAAAAAAAAAAAAAAAAAGCTTTACCTACAATTTCTTGTGTCTATGTTTGTGCCTCCTGTCTCTTGTCCTGTCACTGGACACCACTAAGAAGAGTCTGGCCCCATGTTCTCTACACTGTCCTTTCAAATACTGTATATATTGATAAGATCCAATCTGAGCCTTCTCTTCTCCAGGCTGGACTGGCCCAGCTCCCTCAGTCTTACCTGTATGAGAGATATTGAAGTCCCTTGTTAATCTTTGTGGCCCTTTGCTAGACTCTGTCCGCTAGCAACATGTCTCTTTTGTACTAGGGAGCCCAGCACTGGACCCAGCACTCCATATGGGACTCACCAGGACTGAGTGGTGTGTATGTGTGTTATCTCTCCCTAGGTGTAGGACTGTGCACTTGCCTTTGCTGAATTTGAGGTTCCTCTCTGAACATCTCTCCAGCCTCTGAATGGTGGCACAGCCCTCAGGTGTATCAGTCACTCCTCTCAGCTTTTTATCATCTGCATTTTACATTTCCCAAAACAGAAATCCATGGTGTACGTCAAGATCAGTGCACTTAGCAATTTCTGTGGCGTGTAGTGTTCTGTGTAGCTGCCTATGGCTGATTTTGTAGTGATGTAGGTCTTGGGTGGGAACTCTGACTGATGGACGTCCTTGGAGAGGACACCAGGTGGCAGTTCAGTTGTAGAGAAGTGCTGGTTGGAGAGCATATTGCTGAGACGAAATGTGTCAGCTCTACTTCCAGGAGTGATATTACTGTCAGGTGAGACTAATCTATTCCTTGTTTTGTTAATGCACCTCCTGGAGATGGGATTTATAATGGGTTTGTCATTAGATTTTTGTTTGTTCAGTTGGTTGGTTGGTTGGTTTTGTTTGTTTTTCCAGCAGTTTCTTTACAGTTTCATTTCCCTTTCCCATTCTCTTCATATACCTGCCCCATATACCTGTTTTCTTTTATCTGATATGTTCTTAGGACCTTAGTAACTAATTTTATCTGTTACTTTGCCTTTCTTCTTCGTTCTAGCAAGTTTTTGCTAATCGCTTAGATGCGTGTTGGCATGGGTCTTTGTCTGTTGGACTGAGAACCTGAAGCCAAGTTATTTAATGTTGATCTTCTAGTGTTCCAAAATCTACATGTAAACATTTTCAGATGGGCCCTGATTTTAGAAAATGTGATCTTCCAAGAAACCTTCATCAGCTTGTATGGAACCTGAAGAAGACTTATTTTTAAAAATTGTATTAAAAGGTACTTAACTGTGTATTTAGTGTCCCAGTGTTTTAGAAGAGTAATGTTGATTGTATTCAAAGAAATGAATCTGATGTATTAGCATTAATAATCCAAAAAATCTACTCTTAGAATATAAAATTCCACAGCTGTTATATACTATCTAAACATATGGAGTTTTTACACAATACTTTATAAACTCCATTTTATTTTTATTTATTTATTTTTTAAATAAAATGAAGTACCACTCCCTAATTCCAAGGATAAATCTTGAGCATAATAAGAGTAGTGTAAACCTGACATAAGTGAGAGCAGAATTAATTCACTGTTTTAGTGTTAAATTAATTCATTAGTTTTAAGTTTAAAAATAAATTCCATATTTTACATTGTGAAAAAATAAGTTCCATATTTTACATTGTGTATTCCAGAAAACTATTCATTCAACTTCTAGTCTACTAAAAATAAACTCATGAGATTTATTGTTAAGATCTTCTGGTTACCTGTTTCTAAAGRCTTTTTATCAAAAACTTTCTGTAATATCTATATGGACATATCAACTTATAACCTTTTTATCTAAGAAGGAACATACAAAATTTCTGAAAGGTATTCAGACTATTGGGGAAATAAGAAGCAATACAAATAGATCACTGACATGCTGAGTCTACCATAATTAACTCTTTCATAATTATGCCACTTATGAGACCCTCAGTGTAGGGTCATATATACCAGCTCACTCATTGATAGGTTGGGAATCTGTAGAGCATAGACAGGCCTGTGTCAAGTCAATGAAACTACAGGAGATATTGAGTCTTCTGGTTTCACTACCTCCTTGTAAACAGAATTATCTTCTTTTTATTGTTTATGTTTTTAGCTCTTGTTTTCATTTACCAGGAAACACTTCAGGATCTTTTAATACTCAACTGTGATTTGTGCTTTTGAGTTCAAAGACCATACAGGGAAATTTCTGAAAAGAAATGCTATTATGTATTTAAACAGCCTTACAGAAAACCTAATCAAAGTATTCTTTGGGGCATATTCTGTACCATGCATTTAGAGGTCCTGAGTGACATGAGGGTGTCATTTATGACTTCTGGTAAATAGGAATTGTCAAAATTGTGGTATTCTATCCTAATTTTTGAAGTCTTTATGACTACAATGGCATGAAGGAGTTAGTCATCACATATGAACAGAATTTCTAGGAAATAAACTTTTTCATTCATTTTGTCAGGTTGTAGTCCAGATAGTAATTTGGTTTGGGTATTAAGTTACTTAACTAACCAAATTAAAGACTTCATTGGTTTCAAACAAATTCTTTTGTAAAGATTTATAGCCATTAGGCAACCATCCTTTTAGAGACTGTGCAACTATTTTTTGTATTACCTAACTAAACTGATGGTTGGACTTTGTGTGATATTGAGGCTAATTGGTTTGCCTTGATTTTAATTTAATTTTGATTTATCTTTATAATTCTTTATACTAGAGTTAGCATGCTATTGTAATAGCTCAGTTTGATAAGCTATGAGCAAAGGCTGAGAGAGCTGGGCCTATTCAGCCTGGAGAAGAGAAGGCTGAGAGGGGACCTGATCAATGTGTATAAATACCTCAAGGGAGGGGGGGGGGAGGGGCTAGTCTCTTCTCAGTGGTGGCCAGTGATAGAACTAGAGGAAACGGCCACAAATTGAAGCACCAAAAGTTCCACAGGAACTTGAGAAAGGATTTCTTAACAGTGAGGGTGACAGAGCCCTGGAACAGGCTGCCCAGAGAGGTGGTGGAGTCTCCTTCTCTGGAGATCTTCCAAACCCACTTGGACACCACCCTGTGCCACATGCTCTAGAAGACCCTGTGTGTGCAGGGGTGTTGGACTAGATGACATCTAGAGGTCCCTTCCAACCTTAAGCATTTTATGATTCTATAAAGTATATTGAAAAACCACTGACTCATGTTCCTCTGAATAAGCTGTGTAAAGGTAGAACCCTTAAGACTCTGAGTGGATATAGGCCAAAGAGTACAAAACTAATCTTTTCCCTCTAATTAGTCTTTATTTCTTACCAACTTTTGCTTTTCTTTAATTCAGTGTCTGTCAGGCCTACCCTCAAGATACACATACTATTCTGACAACAGCAGCCAGTAATGAAAAGTTTATATGAGCATGTGTGGTTGTACACAGATATCTTCACAGATGGCTCTCTATCAGCTGTAAACACTAGAAAGTGTTTTAACTTATCCTTGGAGTGGCTTAGCTTGTACATCTGAAAAAAGACCCGCATTTGAGTGTTTTTCTTAGCATAACTTTACTAAATGTGTTTGGGCAGTCAGCCCACAACCTCCCTTTTTTGGACAAACTGCACACTGCCTTGAGCATCACCATGTGAAACTAGGGAGGACATATGGGTCTGCACATAAACACATCCCAAAGAGTGGAAAAGTCACTGCCACTTATAGTGCAGCTCCCACAAGAAACACTTAAAGAGCCCTGTCCTTTATTTTGCTAGCTACTTTACTTCCCCTCCCCTTCCTCCTCTAGTGAAGCATTACATTTCTCTCATCTAACCAAACACATTTTGACTTCTCCACAGAAATTATGTACTTGTTTCTTCTCTCCTCACTTGGAGGAGCTCCATTCACCTTCTCCCTAAGCAAGGGACAATATGCTCCCTTCACTCTTGGGAAATGTTGCTGTGCTGTGCAAGTGCTGTAGGAGCATATTCACAGAGCAGGAAGGACAGTGCTACTGTTGGAAATCCTGCAAGAAAGCGTTGTGTGTAGCCAGATGACATTGAAAGGCTTTCTCTTGGAAATGATTTTGTAGAGCCGCTCGGATTTACTCAGGAGAATAAGACKAGCCAAGGAGACAGAGAGGTCAGCTGAACTGCGTGGTGCATTCACTCATTAAGATCATTATCTGTGTGATGGCCCTCTCCGTCCTTTCCATTCCAGACTGGCTGAGCTGACATCACTCATGCTCCATGTTTGCAAAAAACAAGTCAGGTTAATCAGTGGAAAAAAGTCTGTGCCTCCTTCGCTCAGGCAGTACGCTTGTGCCTTAGTGCTTCAGTTTTCCCTTCTGAGCAGGAGCAAATACTCTGGCATTCAACCTAATTTGCTCACTTTCTTGGGAATATTAGCATACTGCTGCTTGCCAGCGAGAGGTAACCATACACAGTTTTATTTATTTGTTTGTTTTTCATGGAGTGCCTCTTTCTAGTTTGAATAAAATTGGGAAGATGAGCTAATTTCACATGTACTAGAAAGAAATTATCCTCTTATGGTATTTCCTTGAGCTTCAGTAAAGTGAGATTAAATTTCACTTTAACTGCATTTGAACAAGCAAGTTCTTGAATAATTTCTGCTGATTTTAACAGTTATGCAGTTTTGCAAATTGAATGCCTGTTCTCAAATCCATGCTAACTCCTATGTGGTCTTTTGATCTCTACATCTTATTTCTTATGGCTCTCTGGAATATTTTGCCCGTAACCTAATAAAATTGATCTTTTGGCATTTCTCAAACCTCTGGCTGATAACAATTCTGGCCATAAAGGTCACTGTTATAAAAAGAACCTGTCATTCCTAGACAAGATCTGACATGATGTCAACCCTAGGAGATGAAAGTTTTCTCTCACTTTGTGTAGTCTATGTGAATTCCCACACGAAAATGCTCATATTCTAAAGAAAGCACTATGTTTTAGAAGCAAAATATTGCTATAAAATTACAGCCTGTCTTCAAATTGACATAAAGCCATCTAAGCAAGTAATCCATGTCACAGTGTTAAAAGTTTATTGCATTCAATGTCAGCATTACACTCTCTTRGGACTTGATCTTTTAAGCTGTTAATGTAAGAAACTGGTAAAATTTCATCTGTCATAGATGCGTGGTGGCTTGGGCTCTGGAAGTTGTCGAGTGTAGCTGATGCYCTGTCTTGCTGATTGTGAAGCCCGAATACATCTACCAAACAACATGCCATCCTGCCTCCCGTCCTCCACTGACACCTGTATGCTATGTCATCTTCTTTTCTTTGCTGTAACTTAGGTTGCAGGTTATTTTAAGAAAGGGCACAAGCAAGAGATCTAAGCTGGATTCCAGCAAATTAACAGCTTCCTAAAGACCATACTCAATATTGATCAATATGGTTTATTTCCTGCATGCATTACTCTATGTTAATGTCCAAATTGCTTTTTTTCCCTATTGTTAGCTTCCAAGTCTGCATCTGGACACAGTGCTAAAAATGAAAAATGAATTTCAGGATTGAATCTCATACATTATTGTGTCAGCTATAGGAACAGCAAAATAAGAATATAAAACACCCATGGGCAGTGGAACTTAATTASTTATGCCTGAAATAGTTAAAATAGTCCCAGGAATGGCTTTGGCTCAGACCAATTAGCATTTTCCAGGCACAGTTTAGGAGTTAGAAGGGACCACAAATGATTCCCAGTACACATTTTTCATTCATCTTGCCTATTTTGACACTGAGAGAGTTTTGCCAGAATGAGCAGAACCTGCACAGTTCCCCTCAATGCAACAGAAGCAGTGGACATGCTTAATTTACTAGTATAAACTAGTATGATGGTAGGTWCAGAAATCAAAGGTTATCTGCATTTCTTCTGTTCTTGTTCAAATCTGAGAGTATTCTGGGTGTCTGGGAGTGAWGGACTCCACGCTTCCCTTGAACTGAGATTTATAAGAGAAGATTAGCTTTCAAAAATTCCTTTTCTACCATGTATCAGATAAGATCCTGTGTCAGATTAAAGCTGGTCTGTCACAAATCTACTTTAGAAGGAAAATTTCATACAGTCATGATTATAACAAATGTCAGAAACTTTCCTTTCCCTTAAAATATATGTATAAAATAATTTGAGAACATCATAGAGAAATTGTAGTGCCATTCACTTGTCACAGATATGCTGGTTTCAYGAGCAGAGCACATCCATAGATACTYCTTACAAAGTTTTACTTACCTATGAAGAAAATCAGAGGTATACCTTTRTGGGCATCATAGAACAAGTTACAGTGTAATAATGCTATAGTAAGTCTACTTCAGTGAACAGTACTGGAAATAGAATATTTTTCAAAGAGTAGTGTCAGTGAAGTTTTTAGAAATTGCAAATATACWTCTTATGGAGCACATCTGTGTCTATCCAGCTACCTTACTGCAATATTGCTGATCATCTGTTGAAGGAGAAGACTTGTCCCTGGCTGTCTTTCCATTTCTTTATAAGGGGTATGACTTGTAAGCACCGTTACTGCAGGCTTCAAGAGAACTGATTTGTCAAAGAGATRTTTGGTGCTGCCCATCAGTGACTGTCTGATTCCCTGTTCCCTCCAGGCACACTCTGGTACCATATTGCCTGAGAGTGAGCAACAGTGTGCRTGGGAATGCAGGTCAAGTTCTCCCTGGAAAATTATTGAGAATCACACATTTAGAAACAGCATATAAGTCAAAAGTAAATGATGAGTAAAACCCAAGGAATGCTGATTGCATTTTTTTTTTTGAGGTCTAGCTTTGATCAGGAAAACTCTGACTAGCTCTGACTAGCTCTGGTTATTGTAAATGTGTATAGATGCACATGATATAACAGCAGAAAGCAATTTCCAATGCTTTATTTTATCATGACTAAAATGAATAACATCAGCATCTTTAAATAGTATTAAAACATGAACAAAGATAAATAGAGTGGAGAAGTCAAAGATTTAGAAACAAGACAAAATATTGCTACACCCCTAGAATGTACAAAAAGTTCAGTCCTATATAATTTGAACTAGTGGTCTGCAGCTGGTGTGAATCACACTGCTTCTGATGTGGAAGAAATTTAATCTTGTAAGACTGAGATCACAGACAAAATACCATCTTTTTATATATRTATTTGTTTATTTACTCTTCTCAGATGCTGGTGGTATTTCCCTGATACGTCCAGAAGGCCAGAGGCAATATTATATATTTGTATGCTTTGGTAGGCACTGCTGTAGGCTAGTGACAGCTGACTAACTTGGTTAATACATTTTATTCTAGTATTGCAGATTTTTTTTTTTTTTTTTACTTCAATGCTGTGCTTCTGAAAGAATGAGAGACACTGAAAAAAGTCAATAGCTCAGGAGTTACCAGGCTCTTTTCATACAAGATTTAAATAAGATTCTCTTTCTTTTCAAGGGACTGTGCTAAGCCCTGAGTGTATTCCAGATCTTTGAAAAAAATCTGATAAATCAAAAACTTTCCACTGGAAATAATACTTAAATGCTGAAAAAGTGGCTGTGCCCATGTTTATAATCAGTAGTGTACACAAAACTCTGTTTTCTGAAATCTCACTTTTCCCTCTAACATCAGTTTGCTTCCTTTCAAAACCAAGGTGCCTTAGACATTTCTTTTTTAAGTTACAAGCTCAGAATGTAGTTGACATTTCTGCTTCCAAATGGAGATTTAAAAATGATGTGTAGAAAAAGATTCTAAGTCTAATTGGCTTAATCATTAGCTGAAAAAGGAAATAAAGAATAACCAGTAACCAGTAACCTAACAAAGCAGAAAGGATTGATCCACACGGTAAGGTAGGCTTTAAAAGTCACAAAGTGTAATAACATGCGAACAGTCATAAATCAAGCTGAGGAAGTATTTAAAAGGAAAATTAAATTAGCTTTAGCCATGTTAATATAAGGGTATGACTTTTCTCATCCTAGTATAACTGTCTAAAATAAGCCAGAAAAAAATCACCTCAGCTGTAAACACTGAGGGCATAATTAAGTTGCATAAGCAGAGTCTAGTATTTAGGGCTGTTTGAGATGTCCAGGACATCAGCACAAGTCTGGCAGATATGACACAGAACTTCTGGGAGCCCTGTGCCCTTTGGAGAAATGGTGGAAGACAGAATGAGATATCCTATACAGTATGAAAATATGACAACAGATGTCAATATTTAAGCAACTGTGCACCTAAAATTTACAGGAATGTTCTGTAGTTTTCCTCTAGGGGGATGTTCAGGAGAAACATCTGAACATTCTGTTCTATTCAGAAAGAGCTTCTGAATGGATGCTCCTGGTCAGAAGTATCTTGTGCTGTTGGAGAGTGGTAATGAATATTTACAGTAGGACTAAAGTCATAAAGATAGCATCAACTACCTGACTACCTGACCTGATTTTATGCTAATATATGTATCTTTTTTTTGGTTGTGGGAAAATTAAGATCAGTGTTTCATTGATTTGTAACTGTAATTGGGGAAACATGCACTTTCAAAACATGTATTTTCAGCTGCAACATAATAATCTGGAACAGATTATTTTGAAAGGAATACCTTTTTTTTCCCATGCACTAAGCCTTTTTTTTTTTTTCCCATGAATTCCACTCCCAAAATATGTAGCAGCTGAATTTACAATTAGTCACCACAAATTTCAAAATACTCTGTGCATGTTTTGCAAACAGGGAGAAATGTTCCTAGTTGATCAGGTACTCCAAAGGTGCTGTATCTTCTATAATGTCTTAAAGTGAAATATGCTACAGAGAAGGGTCCTCATTGCGTAGCATGATGTTATTATTTTTTAACTCTTTTATTGTGCTATGAAGAACTCTTTTCTCTGGGTTAGTATATAGTCATCATCTTGCAGGAGCAATGTAATATGTACATTGCTATTGTGAAAATGCTTTGTGGTAGAAGAGTTGGTTCTTGAATGTCAATAGCTCAATAATATTAGCTTCCTTTGTCACATAACATTTGCATTTCTGAATACTTCACTTCTGCTTTTTCTATTATATGTAAGGTAAAAAAATCATAGAATCATAAAATCGTAGAATGCTTAAGTTTGAAAGGGACCTCTAGAGATTATGTAGTTGAACCTTCCTGCTCTAGCAGGGACACCCAGAGCATTTGGCACAGGGTGGCACAGGTGGCATCCACGTGCGTTTTGAAGCTCTCTGGAGGAGACTCCACAACCTCTGTGGCAGCCTGTTCCAGGGCTCTGTCATCCTCACTGTTAAGAAATTTTTTTTTAAATGTCAGTCATTTTTTGAAATAAATACCTTTGAAATAAATAAGTACTTTTAGAACAATGATTCCTCAGAGATACAATAAATAACATGTGAAACATATATCTTTGTTAGTAGTAGAATAAATACTAATCAAGATACTGTTCATTTCTGAAGTAGTATTAACTTTAAATGTTGCCAAGTTAGTTGGAGAAAATTTCTCACAAAATCAGTATTCACAGCTTTCCTTTTCCTTTTTTTTTTTCCTCCATTCAGATCTAAATTCCCTAAAAACAGAATACTCTGATATTTTTCCAAATTGATCAAAGAACCTTTCTTGTTCCTCACCTCACACCAGGTTCCTCTAAATGCTGAGTAAGTCTTGTTAGACATGGCTCATCTCAACTCTTCACATTCAGGGTTAGGGAGATGGCAGACAACAAAAACATTGAAGATAAATATTTCTTTTTTTAAAAAAAAGCTTTTTTCCTACTCCCTGATTCCCCTCATCAAGTTCTATAAAGACACAAGGCCATAAAAATTTAAAAATTCTTCCAGGAGATTGTATGTATCATCATCTGGGAGCATATTGTATTAGTAATTAATCTCTGCATTCTAAATGCATATAAACATATCTTTAGTTAATATTAAGTCCTATTTAAGTTGATTATTTTCAGGAAGTGGAAGGGGTAAGAGAGAAAGAATAATACAGGACAGCTATTTAGAAGGATCAACCTGTGTCTAATGTATCTATGTCATGTGAGACAGACAAACTCAGCTTAGATCTGATTTTCCACACTCAAGAATCATGAAGAAGTAAACACTAGTTATTCCAGCAAGTATGCTCCTCAGGGCTTCCTAGGAAGCAAGAACTCTTTCTCTGACTTATTGTAAAAAGGAAGAAACAAAGAATCACCCCAGTATAATCATAACAGATCCCATCTGTAAATCACTGTGCTCTTCTTCTACCATAAGCGTCTTCATTATGCCTAATTTCACTAATCCAAATTAAATACTGCTTTAATTCCCAAGAAATTGGGAAGCACCTATCCATTCACTCTTACTGTACCTTCAAGAGAGAAGAACTTCTAAGTAAAAATCTCCCAGTTGCAGCTACTCAGTTTTCTTTAGGCGTCTTGAGGAACTCTGTAGAAAATGGGAAACTGGACAGTGTTTGTATGCAAATACAGAATTTAGGGATCTATCAAGCTGAGCAAACAAAGGTGTCTGTTTTAGGGAGGTATGAATAGATACTTGGGCTGTGTTGGCTTAATTGACTAGAACAACATTCATACCTCTGTGGAGGTGGATGTGCCATAGGGTTATCCAAAACATGTGGCAGATATGGTAGATATGAAACAGACCCTATCAGAGACCTATGTCATTCTGAAGTGGAAGATGGAGGCCATGCAGGATGCCCTTCAGCATCTCACTGCACCACATACATATAGGTGGGGAATGGAACAGAGATCTGAATGAGGTTCAGAGTATAGTGAGATTGTGTCTCACTCACACACACACACACACCCCCCCCCCCACACAATCTGTCTATCTATCTATCTATCTATCTATCTATCTATCTATCTATCTATCTATCTATCTATCTCTCTCTCTCTCTCTCTCTCTCTAAAACCGCCTATACTTAGGACTGCTAAAGTGGCAATGAATACCTTCTGATTGTCCACATCCTTTTTATTTTTTTTTCTTCTTTAACTTAACTTGTAAATTCTAAAAGAAAGAAAGTAAAATGAAAATGGTTAACCATAGTGCTTTGAAAATGAGAGTGTGATATCTGTTTTTCAGGGACACATAAATATACAATAGTTAGGTACTTTATTTTGAGTGAGAATAAAAGAACATAATCCATCTGTTGGGCAAGTTTAGTGGCTCAGAATGCAGACTAATACCACCTTGGAGGGGCAACTGGGAAATATTTTGTTTGCAAAGGATTGTAATTTCTCACATGTTTTATATGAGTACAGAGGGGTATTCTTTCTACTGCTTCTTTTCTGTTGTTGTGTACCACAACAATGATCAAATGTGAGGTAACAGAACTTAATGAAGAAGTGTAATGAAGCCACATATTAGGTGCAAGTTACATCATATAACCTCATGCTTGCCACAGGTTTGAGAAACAGATGCTAGAAGTTTGCTGATAGATGTGCTTTCCTTAAATGCTTATATGCTGAAGACCTTAATTTGGTGTATTGTACCCCCAAAATACTTTATTGACCTATTATTTCTTTTCATATTGCAGAGACAAAGTATTAGAATGGCATAAAATATGGCCCAGTTCTACTACAAAAGAAGCGTCAATGCTCCCTACAGAGATCGCATTCCTCTTCGTATTGTACGAGCAGAATCAGAACTGTCCCATTCAGAGAAAGCCTACCTGAATGCAGTGGAAAAAGGAGATTATGCCAGTGTGAAGAAAGCTTTGGAAGAAGCAGAAATTTATTTCAAGATCAATATTAACTGCATTGATCCCTTGGGAAGAACTGCGCTCCTGATTGCTATTGAAAATGAGAACCTTGAGCTCATTGAGCTGCTCTTAAGCTTTAATGTGTATGTGGGAGATGCCCTGTTGCATGCCATAAGGAAGGAGGTAGTTGGTGCTGTGGAGCTGCTGTTAAACCACAAAAAGCCCAGTGGAGAGAAACAGGTATGTGCAGCATTTCCTCTAAATTTGTAGTCTACTGTAATGAAAAGGGAAGAATGGTGCAAAGGGAGTAAGATAGAGAAAAAAAACCCTAATCCTTATCCTGTTCAGTGACAGGMCCAGGGGTAATGGGTGCAAGTTGAAACAGAGGAAGTTCCATGTCCATGTGAGGAAGAACTACTTTCCTGAGAAGGTGACAGAGCMCTGGCACAGGCTGCCCAGAGAGGTTGTGGAGTCTCCTTCTCTGGAGATCTTCCAAACTTGCCTGGATGCCACCCTGTGCCCCGTGCTCTGGGTGTCCCTGCTGGAGCAGGGGGTTGGACTAGATGACCTCTAGAGGTCCCTTCCAACCTCTACTGTTCTGTGATTCTGTGATCCTCAAACACATGTGTTTAAAATTGAAAATTCAATGTTTTTATGCTSTGTATATCATAGTTATTTGTGTTTAAACTTCTCTGCCATTCAAATCTGCATAGGTCCACAAGACTTATTGATTTAATATGGTTAAGACACATGAGAGCTATCTTCCAAAACATAAAGATAAAACTGACCTGTGTCCTTCTTGTTCCTCAGCCTGGGTGATGACATTCTCAATGTTCAGTGGAGTGAAGTGGTAACTGCCTTCTCTTTAAGGCCAGATTCAGGATCACACTTAATTGACTACCCACAACCCCCCCCACCTTTTTTCTTTTGGAGGACTGTGCAATGCATTCATAATAAACTCATTCAGGAAAATCTGGAAGTTAATAATACAGTCAGGTTTTTGCTTATGAGATTTCTGATGATTTTTTTAAAAAAGTGACCCACTGATTGCCACTTTCAAAGCATAGGCTGAGCTGCCCCATAGGTGTTCTTTATTTGTTTTACAGCTAAATAAAAGAAAGGTAGATAAACCTGTTTTGATTCTAAATGAATTAGGCAAATAGTATCCATGCAGTCACTTATCACATCACAAAGATGAAGAAAAGAAAGTGAACAGTTGAGAAGTGTTAACTATCAGCCAATATGACAGTCTCATCAGGGGATGTCTTATTTTGCGGTGAGCCCTTTCCCCAAAAAGATATTAGGGAGAACCCGGGGATTCCCAAAACCCAGCGCCAAACCCCAGCGCCCSGTCTCACCCGAATCCYAGCTAGCTCCTCGGCAGAACATGCCCCGGGCGGGTCACCGAACTCTCAACTCCGCCTCCGGTGGTCCCAGGGCGGAAGGTAAGTTAGTGGAGGGTCCCCACACCCATGGAGTGCCTGTCCCACCAAGGCAAGACACGCACGCACGTGGGGGTGCAAAGTGGGAACCGTCTCAACAGGGCACAAACTCTAAGGATCATTGGGTAAGGAAAAGTTTCTCAGGGATGTGATTGGGTAATGGGAGGGTTCAACAAATGACTGACAGGGGCACRTGCGGGGGAAGATTCGGGAGGGTTCAGGAACATTCTACAACACAAGTGTAATGAACAAAACAGGTCTCAACAATTAACATTACAAATACAACAAATAAATGTAAAAAATCAATACACACATAAATGGGGGCTCATCTTGATCACACGCGTAAGGGTGCAGGCCTAAAATGGCCTGCAACATTATTTCCCACCTGTTCAGACACTGTCATTTCACTGATTACCTGACTCCTGCCAATATTAGTGAAAAATGTTCATTCATTCAGGAAAGCAACTCAGAGACTAGCATTGGCAAAATATGGATCCATTTGAGGTAATTGTGAAACTCCCATTAAAGTCAATGAATATTTCAGCCCCTCCGTGTGGAGGTCAGCATGGAGGAACATCAGAGGAACTCCAGCTCTGCAGGAAACACTATAGACATGACCCAATCGCTCAGGCTTTCATCCCTGATTGCAATACTCTTTCACTCAGTGTTACGGAACAAGTGGTGGTGAGTGACACAATGCATTTCACTCACGTGAAAGAAACAGTAGTAGGCTTTATTGATATGGATAATGATTTCACAAGATTATATGGCAAGGTCACTTATTATTTACTGCACGGRGTACAGGATATACACAGAATTATAAGGGACACCCTCTTGTTGAGTCACAGGGTTCAGATTGGACTGCCTTGCTTTCCAAACTCCTTCTGAGTCTGGGTGAGGCTGGATCTAATCCTAGTCCCAGACCTGGTCTGCAGTTTATAACTAAGGGATTTTGTGCACAGTTAAGTCAGTAAAGTTTGCAAGTTCAAAAAGGAAGTGCACTGAAGTCACCACGAATCTGTTGTGGGARGGATCTCTCAACCCTGAAGAGTATCCTTGAGAGATGTCCCAGCTCAAGGGGAGATCCTGGCATGCAGCCTGCTGTGAGGCAAGGAGAACTCAATGGGCTCTTGGACTGTCCTTGTATTTATGGGATAAGATGATTGACTCGTAGTCATTCTTTCATTTCAGATGACTTTTGGCTGGTATATGCACAATTAGCCTCATCTCCCTGTCAGGACACAGCCATCGGGACTGTTATTGATGGCTGATGTCTGAGTTGGGGAAGAAACCAGGGAGGCAACTACCAGGATCAGATAATGTCACTGGTGGWTAACACTTGAATAGGGCTACATGTGAAAAGTCAGGTTGAGCTGGTGGAGGAGCACACCCACCACAGTCGGTCATGTACAGATAAAAGCTTCTTTCCCTTTCTTGTGTCCTCTAGAAGGAAAAATCACCTACAAACTGCTTCATTCATAATAAATATGTTACCTACTCTGCTTCCCCTTGGACTGCTCTGAGATTTCTCTAGGAGGTAGATGACCTCTTGCATRTCCTTCTAATTTGGAGAAACTAATGCGATGGAATAACACAGCCCATAAATTCTGATATTCTTATGGCTCCTCTGGGATGAAAAGACCTATAAATCTTTATAAGTTTGTATTCTATTTTCATCTATCTCATTTCACATGTTAGAGGCACTGTATTAATGTATTTTAATGAATAGTATGTTGAAATAATTGGAGCCCTTTCATACATAATGCCTACAGTACACTTTAATTACGGTATCATGTACTTGCTATGGATAGAATTGCAGATGATAGATGAAGAGTATAATTTTTGATGATAAAATAATATGAATACTATGCTTTTTTGGTATGGAAAGAAAGAAATATCGTCTCTTGTACAAAGATACATGCCTACCATCTCTTCTAGAGACTAAAAGCAAAATTCCTTTATATAGACACATGCTGCAGGAAGGGTAATAAAACTAGATTCACTTTATTTTTGCTTGTTTCATTATTTTCCAACTTTTAGTGCAGACAGGAATACAATGCATGGGAGGAAGGACATTGCAGCATGCAGTACACTAAGTTCCAGAAGGCTCAGTGAGAGGCCCTGTGCCAAGTCACCTAAACCATCTGTCTCCATTCTCCATCCTCTGTTATCATAAACTAGAGTTCATCTTATTTAACAGTAGCCATCACAGTCATGTGTTTACTCTGATATGGTGGAGAAAAATGGAGATGCCTTGAAAGCTATTCATGCTGCCTKTCTTAGTTACTTCTCTTGAGATGATAAACTGCTTCTGGACTAGCTGTAGAGGGACATAGAGATTTACTTTGTATAAGGGGCCTCCATTTCAGGATTACTTTTTGATTGGTGCCACAGTTACTAATTGCTAAGTTGCTAATTACTAAACAGCTAATTACTAAAGCTAAGTGATGTTCTCCTTTTGGAGAGGTACTTGCTGAGGTTCTGCCCATTAGTGTAAAGTATACAGAATAATCATGGATCATTTGAAGAGAAAGGCATTTCCATTTGGGCTAAGCCTGCCCATTGCAGAAACATAGTTGCATGCAAGCCAGTGCTTGCAAAGTGACCTTTAAACAAACTGCTGTTTGCACTTGTGTGCCATTGTTTGCACTGGGGATACAAATAGCCATTAATCTTATAKGGGCTTTGTTCATTTTTAAGAACAGGTTATTCATAAGAGAATGTGCATGTGAATTAAATTTTTTTCAGTAAGCATTTTGCTTCAGTGAAGCAGATACAACTGTATATATTTAGCATAATCAAAAGTAGCACACTGGCTGAAAATTCATTATCATAGTCTAAAGATACAAACTATGGATGCTTAAAATTAGATACAAAATTTTTTACCTTTAGTAAAGATGGACTGAAGTTCCATCTGAAACTATTTCAAACTACGTCTGGATTTTCTTACGATACTTTTGCTGTTTGTAAATATTTGTCTTATTGTTTAGATATATCATGTTCAGACTCTGTGTTTTTAATAACATGATAGTTTTGTCTGTTTATTTTTCTGTCTTCTTTGTGCAAAGTTGGTTGTGTGTGGTAAAATCCTGGCCCTTTGAAGTCAGTGGGAGTTTTGCCATTGATTTCAGTGAGGTTAAGATTTCACCCTTTTTCTTTTTTGTTTGCCCTTGTTGAAAAGTCATTCACAGAGAAGACAGACAAATAAAGAATAAGAAAAATGCATTTGCAAAACACTGTCAAGCTCAAAAACCGGTTTGATTTCCMAGATCTATTMATTGGTTATGAAAGTTATGAATATTCAAATAAAGACTAATGATTCATTATTTACAGTTAAATGAACAAGATATCACTGTTCTATATGTTCATGGAGATAATATCCTGAATATTGGGCATAGCTAATTTCAGCTTTAGTCTCATAAAATAATGTATTGATAAAACATTCTTTTAAACATAGAATTCCATACATAAGGCAAGAAGAGTTCACTGGCAGTGATATAAACTGAAGCTTGAAAGCAGCAGAAAGCTACAGTTCTTCAGGAGAACTGAAATGTGTTCTTATGAGATTGTTTGCATTCCCTGAAAACATTTGGATAGTTAAAAACATAAGGAAAACATGTGTAAACAAGATATTTATTTAGGCAAGAATCAACACATTTATTTGAAATATTATATTACTTTTGACTTTCAAAAACATTTTTCAACCCATACCTTTACAATTAGCAGGTGTCCCTAAATCTTCTTAAATACTTTCCCTCTCAGAAAAAAAAAATTACTGAGATTTTGTTAAAGTTGATTTAAATTCTCTAGCTTACAGATTGCTCASATACTGGCTTTCAGCTAATATCTATTTGTGATGTGCTGTTTATCTCAAAGACCACATKTATTCCAGTGGTTCTAAGCTGATTATCAGTATATGGATATATCTGGTGCCATCTGGTGACTACAGATGAAGCATATATATTTAACAACTTTGAATTTTATTTAACTCCTTCTGTTACATGGTTTGTGAGTCTTTTGTGATATAGATGAAAATAATTAAAGAAAAGGTCCTTTTGTCACTTGTGTACTTTCTACACATTTTTAGGTGCACCAGATGCTATAGAATATGTGAAAGAGAATAACAGGATTTAAGGTGAAAGAGTTCAGGAAACTTATCCAAGTACTATCAGTTTTTCAAAGCCATATGTCCCAAATTATCTGCCAAGATACTTATTGCTTATCCTGATGGATAGCTGAATGACAAAGTAAAAGGAAAGAAAGCTGTTCTTCAAAATTTAGTATCTTCAGAAGAAATTTCTATCTTGTTAAATTGCACACAGTACCCACAAATATGTACTAAAGTAATTGGATAGTGTAATTGAATGGAATACAATACCTTTATTTAAGCTACAATTTGCTCTTCTGCTGGAGGAACCCAGGCATTGATTTCAGCTGGCCGTTTGACTGCCTAGATATGCATGTATATTCAAGGAAGACCAAAGCAGAGTTGCAACCATTTCCTGAGAATGCTACAAAGTCCATACGTGAAGCTGAAATTTCACAGTTATTAAACTTGAATCTATGTAGCGCTGTATTATTACCTGACAGCCTAGATTTAAGACACGGGAATATGACCACAGTGTTTAGAGGCATTGCCTGGCTAGCAAAAGCACATGTTAGTGCTTTCCTGTACACTGTTAGATGTTGATCTTGTTGCACTGTGGGTGTTTTTATGGGCAGGCTCCCTGAGGACAACTTTCTGCAGATGTCTGRAAAACACCATGTTAATTACTGGCTGCTTTTGCAAACATAAGGRAATTGATAGCAAAGGGAGAACTTTAGGACAAAGAGGAAAATTATCATAGTGATATGTCCTTAGCTTACTTCTTGGTGTGGAAGTCAATTAACATGAAAATCCTGCCAGACACTGAGATAGGGTTGCTATAAGGAGAGGGAATTTGGCAGTCTCTGATTCCTGCAGCTCTGTTCCAGTTGGTTCGGAATTGAAAAGTTAATAGCCATCAAGGCAGTGTGGGAGGTAAATCTACTCTATCGAAGGTGCTTAGTCTGTGGAAAGTCTGGACACACAAATGAGACATCATGCTTGCACCGTCTTCCCCAGTCGTACTGGTGTCTTCAAGTAAGATTTCTATCCCTGTTTCCTGTCCGTTGTCCAGCCAAGTTTCCCTATTAATAGGAAGATCTTTTCCCCTGTTATATATCAGTCCTTTGTGCATCACTACTTCATTTCCAGGATATCTGGCAGGGTGCATGATATCTACATTTTCATCGCTCTTGTTTGATCAACATTATGTGAGCAGTCAACGCACAACAGTMAGTGCATACTTATGAAACTTTGGTCTAAATTGCTTCCATTACTCTGCAGCTGCAAGAATGTTGTCAAATGTGTATTTTATTTTCTGAAGAGGAGACAGGAGGTCTTTGAGATCAGCTAGCCAGATCATCTCTTTCCTTCTCTTCCTCAGTTCCTTTTGTGTGCTGTGGTCTCACACTGTATACAGGAAAAAAAAAAAAAAAAGAGAGAGAGAGAGAGAGAAGTATGTGATGGAGGGCTGGGAGTAGAAAGTGGAAAAGAGTTCATAGGAGGCACCTCCTGCACAGCCTGAAGCCCATCTCCTGGAAAAATCAGGAAGGTCACATAAGAATATTTTGTGTCAAATCCCTGTCTTCTACTAACCATGCTAATGAAAACTTAGGTGTTACAGTACTTTGGCAATCACTGTGAACTCCCAAACAGGAAGAATCATCTAGGCAAGATCACTGAAGAACTTCCTATCCTGGGAGTTTTTGAAAGCAGAGTAGGGGAGGGAACATTTTGTTGCTGTTGCAGGCTAAAGTTATATTTTATAAATTTTCACATATTTAGCTGACTGGTAGTTATTTTGAGTGGGGGAAAGGAGAGGAGGTGTTAACAATACAAGCTTTCGCTCACTTGAATCTACTACACACAATTCTGCTCAGAAGAAGCAGTAACAATGTGCCAAAATGGTCTCTGTTTCTCAGTTTTAATAGTGCTGCCATGTTGTTCTGGGGAGAAGGAAAGCATGAGAAGGAACAGTCTAGGAGAGGAATTGGTCTTGTGTAAGGATATGTCAAGCATATTGTTTCTAAGGTTTCTAAGTCAGTGACTTACACTGCCGCATGGATGCTCAGGTACCCACCTAAACTGTCTGGGAATTGACACAAAGAACAAGGCTAGACAGATTTGCTGGGTAAGTCTTTTCCATCTGGTAGCATTTCCAGAAGTAGATAAAAGGTTTAAACATGAAAAATAAGGAGACAAATGTGAAAACTGCCTGCAGAGTAACTTTCCATCCCTGAGGTTGTGTCAACTTAGATTCTGCCATTCATTAACAGTAACTGAATCTGACAATGCTTTTAGCTACTGAGAACCTCTGCACTGGCCTTATCACCCATTCTGGTCCTTTCATGGTTCTTGGTATCCATAAACTTTTTGAAGCTGCCCCAAGAGGAAAAAAGAGTGTCAGGGTCCTGAGACAGAGACAGTGCCTTTCCCTGGAGCAGTGCACATGGCCTGACATCACTCTCATTTGAGTTCCTGATAGGATATGCAGAACATTCAGGCAAGTTCAGCCCATTATTTTCCTTTGTCAGCTTGTGGGACAACCACAGTTCAGTCAGTGTGGATTGTAATGGAGAGGATCAAGGAACTCTTACATCTGTTTCCAGTTTTGACTGTTGGACAAGTTCAACAGCAGTGGACTTTAACTATGAGGATGTTTGACCAGCTGTCTTTAAAAGTTAATTCAAATTTTCATCTAGCTACAAAGCTGGGACTTACACTGCTGCAGCAGAGGCAGAAAGAAAAAGATTGTAATAGCATTGTTTTTTATTTTTTTCCCTCACTGTTTCCCTGTACCTTCTGAAAATATCAGTCACAATAGCTCATGTAATGCACTTCCTCTGTTGAGATTAAAGCATCGCTTTTGTTTTGAGAATGTCTCCCACAGAAGTTCATGAACTAACTGCCTTTTTGAATGTTCTGACTAATGACAGTCTAGCTAGTAATGAGTATGGAGGAGGTAATGTTAAGCTATTTTGTCGGGCCTGAGGTACACAGCTTTGAAGAGGAATGTGAGGGCATGAAGTTCATTCTTCCCACTCCCAGCTGCCTGAGTGGGTAGCTGAGTATTTTTTCCCAGTGGTATCTGATCAATTGGAATTACCTGACAGATTTTAAAATATTGATAAAGATGTATGTGAGASGTTATGACAGGGATATTTCTTTTTTTTAATGAAGTGGATAAAGCAGCATATCGTGTAACCATCTGGGCAAGTGAAAGAAACATGTAGCTCTAAAGGACCATAAAGGTGGAGATGATTTACTATATAACAGAGATATGTATTTGTAAAATTACTATTCTATAATTATTTAGAGGAATGCCAGCTGTTTCTAAGTCCACAAAAGGCTGCATGTAAGTGTCATAAGATCTTGGCGAAAACCACAAATTCTCTGTGTTTTTATGCACCGGAGGTGGGGTGGGTGGCTGTATAGAAAAAGCTGTGACAATTACTAAAGAAAAACTTTAGAAACTGGTGTTGAGACTAACTGGTGTTAATCTCATAAATAAAGTGTTAAACTCATGTTAAACTCATAAACTGTTGACAATTTCAATTCTACGGAATTCTACAATATACATCCATCACCTTTTTATGAATGCTAAATCTCCCAAATGTTCTGAAACTGAAGTTGTGGCAAAAGAAGCATGCCAGAATGTGGGGAAATGTGACAGCTTCCTGACCTGTGCAAAATGATGAACTCTTTTGTTATCATCAGCATAAATTCTTCMAAGATTCTTGTAAGGATTCTTATAAGATTTCTAGCAGGTAGCATTATTGGTGTGCGCTTAAACCACCTGTGAACATTATCTGCAGTTTCAGTAGTTTTCAGAACTTCAGAAAAGTTTGATGATGACAAATCATGAGAAGGATGGGGCTGGCCTCTTCTCAGTGGTGGCCAGCGATAGAACTAGAGGAAACGGCCACAAATTGAGGCACCAAAAGTTCCACAGGAACTTGAGGAAGAATTTCTTAACAGTGAGGGTGACAGAGCACTGGAACAGGCTGCCCAGAGAGGTGGTGGAGTCTCCTTCTCTGGAGATCTTCCAAACCCGCCTGGACATCACCCTGTGCCACATGCTCTAGGAGACCCTGCGTGTGCAAGGRGGTTGGACTGGATGACCTCTAGAGGTCCCTTCCAACCCTAAGCATTCTATAAATGTAAGTTTAAGTCATAGACGACTTGTGAACTAMACCTCTATTCAAATTTGCCTACAATTAATTTCTTTTCCATCATTTGATGACTTTTCCACACTTTCTCTTTTCAGCTCATGCAGCAGATGAAAACACTTATGCCACAAAAATATTAGTGCAGATTAGTTGTAATCATTTGAAAACCTTGAGTAAAACAAAATCTTTAATGGGATCATGTAAAACTGAAGAAAAGATGATTTTTTCAACAGGTTCCATTTTGAGTTCTGCCTTCCTTTTCTTTTGTTTCATGTTTGTTGACAACCACTTTACAGCACAAACCTGCATTTTCATTGGAATACAGCATACAAATACAAAAAGAAAATATCCAAAATGTCTGTATTCTGCATTTTGTGTCCTGTAATGCGATCTCATAAATCCCGATACACGCAATTCATTTTTTCCAAAATTACTTCCTTTGACTTCTGCCAACAACACAGACAGTTTCAGCTAATGATCTTAATAGCTTTTCTATGCTTGAATGCAGCTTAAGTAGATCTGAGAGTAGTAATATATATCTATGATATCAAGAACAAAAAGAGGCTCAAAAACCAAAACCTGTTTGACTTAGATATAGTCTTGTTTTCAGTGGTGTAGGGTATCTAAAACAGTTCCAGATGCCTATGTTTGTGTACCTAAACCACTCCCTAAATATCCACATACAAACAAGATATCTGAGCTCCCATTAAGTTAATGAAGACTTATCTCACCAGATATATTTTTCCAAGTCATTTTCATTTTCCGCTTTCACTAATCTTGAGTGAAATTAGCACTGTTTCCTTGTTTTTCATTTTCAGCACTGCAGCAATACTCAGGATTCCTATCTTAGAAACTCTGCTTTACCTAGTTTCAAAAAAGTATATCATGAGAGAGCACAAGACAGTAGCAATTTGAAACAAATTCCATATATACTGGTGGCCACTAGCTGATCGTCTGCCTCTAAGCTGTTTCCAGTCCTTGCTCAAGCTGTTGACATTGACTGAAGGAAGAACATATATCTTTTAATAATGTTTACAGGAAAATATTCATTTGAAATGATCACTTTTACAGGCTATATTTTGGATTAGCTCCCAGAGTTGTAAGGGAGACAAAAAGGAGAAATAAATTGCTGAAATAAATTGATCAAAAGAATGTTGGAGGACAGAATTAGAGTTCTGGATGATCTCTACAAGTAGGATAAGTATTTTTTTTTTTAAAAAAATCATCAAGTGCAAGATTTTTACTAAGCATAAATATTTGACCAAGTATAGACTGGGAGAGAAAATGATTAACATAGTTCTAGAAAAAACATTTGGTGTTGAAAAAAAAGACCACCTAAAAATGACTGGGCAATATCTTACAGTACCTTTAAAAAGGCAAATTTGATGACATTCAAAAGAGTATTCTCTGTAACATATATGTGAATTTGTGCTCTGTTATACTCAAAAGTAGTWAGGAATGTGCAGAAAGAAATAAATGGACCCATATAACTCGAAGATATGTCCCATAAAGAAAATCTGAAGGGATTGATGTTATTTATAAAATCAAACTAAATAAATTATGTATTTTATAGAACAAGACATTATGGTTTTACATTGCACAATGATAAAAAGTGGTTATTCATCAGAAAAAAAAAAATCTCACTTGGGAAATCAGTTTCCTGCATCTAGCCATAACTGCAGGGCTTTAAGGAACAGATTGGAAAAATATCTACAAGGAATGATTTATATCTAGTTACCGTGTTTGGGGGGACGGAGGTGATTAAGACCTCAGAGTTCCTTTCTGACCGTTTTCTATTGTATAGTAATAGTCCAATCATTTAAGTCTTTTACATTGTTTCGTTTCAATGTTCTGCTATTGTATTAAGCATATACTGTTATTTGCATTATGGTATGATACAAATCATTCCCATTGCTTGTAAAGGTAATGATGGTTTCCCTGAATTACTATGCTTTTGCAGTTCTTTCTAATATATGGCATAAGTGGGTTTTTTTTGTGCAATGTGGCTGGCACAGAAACTGGAATTCATCAGTCCATGCTGTGACTATTAAGAAATACAAATTGATTCAGCTGTAACAGTATGAGAATGAATAAAGCAATAGAAAACTATCTTATGGTAGGTTAAGTGTGACTTAACAAAAAAGAAAAACTCTGAGTTTTTGAAAACCCAGCTTGTACTTGGAATGAAAACCATTTAGACCTGTACTTSTATAGAATATTTAACATTGCAAAATTTCTGTCTACGTGAAAAGGAAAGCACTAAAGAGTCTTTAAATGGGAGAGGCATGTATTACCAGTGAAATCCCTGTTCCTAACCATGCCCCAACAAAGTTGTAAAGTAAAACTGGGGCAAAATAAATGGGCTACATAATTCATAAACCACTGGTCTAACTAACTGAGGAGAAGTTAGTTATTAACCCTCTTGCTGATAATAATGTACATTAGSAGCAATAAGGACATTTAGGCCTGATCCTCAGAAATATTTATGGTGCTTTTAGAAGGGCTAGTGGGAGAAGCAAAAAGGCTCTTATCTGCCCTGCCAGAAGGGCAGGGTAAACAACAGGCAAACTCCTACAGGTAACACGCACGCACACATTAATTAACTGTTAAGATATTCTACTCATAAATTGTGGAAAATTGACCAGCATCTTGAATTCCATTATTCTAAAATATGCCARTCTTGCATCTTGCAGGTGCAGGTTAGGTATTAGGATGAGCTAGCAGAGACACCAAGCTTTGAGCTAGTTAAGAGCATCAGAAGACATGGCATGTGTCTGCTAACACACATATACTGGGCCTTTTGCTAAGGAGAATATTTACCTTACCCAGCTTTAGCTATCTGAAGTTAGGTATCTGCTTTGGATTACTTATCTAAAGTTACCTCTTTTACGTACCTTTTTTGGTTGACTTGAAAAGAAATAATATTTTAATAATAAAATATAAAATGCACATTGTAATTAAAATTTATAATTTTAATWATAAAAAAATTCAATCATAATACTTTGATCAGAAACAAAATGTAGCAAAATTGATCATCTGGTTTCAAGAAGCCTTTTTTCAGTCTTTTGCTGAAAAATATCCATAGGGAAATGTTTGGKTTTTAAAATTATTATTTTATTTGGCTAAATCATCTCACAAAATTCAATGTGAGCCCRTAACTATAATTACATCTTGGGTGAATATAGCACTAACTTAAAAATATGTACCCAGCTAGGAAAAGAAACAGAAAGAGTTGCTCTGCTAATGCAAACCAGAAGTGGCAAAACTGGGAACAAAATTCATATGTCAGGAGATCCACATGAATTTTCAAGCTCCTGTTGTCTTAAGTCAGATTTGTTTGCTTCTACAACCAAACTTGGTTTCTCCTCCAAAGAAATTTGGCACTTTTATTTTTTTCATAGTATAGCTTGGCATCTTACAGAAGATGCTTCCATCTCAAAGCTGTAATCCAAACAAGCTTGCCCGCCACAAAGCTTAGTATCTCATTTTGGCTAATCAGTACATCTATTTTGCTATATCTACATCTTACAGTGTAGCATAGATGGTAGTTTTCATGGCCTGATGTGTCTAGCATTTAGAAATTCAATTTGAGGTCCGAATATATTTTATTTAAGAATCATTATTTTAATATTTTAAGCATGCTTTAATGAAGAAGCTATATTTTATTCAAGAGCCAAGTAGATAGGCATCACTTTACTGCAGATATGTACTGCCACATTTTCATCATCTCTTTTTCCCTTTGGGCATAGTCCAGAAAAAAAGAAAACTGAAAGATGAGCGTTAAACGCCTTGACTGTATTCATCAGAACTGTGGTTTCGAATATGTTAGAGGATACAGTCTGTAATGAAACCTTATGTGCTGGACCTATTCAGACTACATTTCGAAGTTTATTTAGTATTCAAATTGTGCATTAGTTACAATAGCTCTAAGAAGTTTCATTTGACATTTTAAGTTACTGCACACTTACGTTTAGTTCCAAGACTGTTGTCAGTTGACTTAAAACTGCTTAGAGCACAGATTAGGTTTTATGCATGTCAGTTTACTGGGAAAAAAAAAAGTGGGGGGGGAGAGCTTAAACATGGAGGAAGAATTTTGTAAAAGAAAAAATGCTTGAGAAGCACGTGACACTTCACGTAGTAGTGTGTGACACTTCACTACCAAAATAATTTAGAAAATATAATGAGTCAAAGGACAATAAAGTTGAGTCCTTTTCAGGGAGGCCAAAGAAGCTGCCTATGGAAAGCAGAGAATGACAATAAACCAGATGGGTTTTATACGGCTTATGTTACTCACACTGCTCCGCAGTGATGCTTCCTCTGAGCAGGCCATGGCAACTTCCAGCCTCGTGACTGCCTTGCATGTGCCGTGACGGAGCTACGTGCCAGCTGTTCAAGAGCACAGCGAGTGCCTGGGCACAGGGAGCAGGACCTAGGGCCAAATCCGACGCCACTTAAGTCTGTGCTTGGTTGAGCACAGTGAGGGCAGGTTCAGCATGGCTTTCAGGACACACTGCGGCTATTTGGCTGCTAAATTCAGGTTGTAGTCTGGGAGTTTATCAGTGATTTAGTGCRTGTGAAATGGATTTAGGCTGGGGAATATTTTGAATTCTGCCAGGTAGATAGAGGTTTCATCTCCAGGTGAGGAGGAATTTCTTTCCTGTGAGGGTGACAGAACCCTGGAACAGGTTGCCCAGAGAGGCTGTGGAGTCTCCTTCTCTGGAGATCTTCCAAACCCACCTGGATGCCACCCTGTGCCCCGTGCTCTGGGTGTCCCTGCTGGAGCAGGGGGTTGGACTGGATGATCTCTAGAGGTCCCTTCCAACCCTAAAGATTCTGTGATTCTGTGTGAAATCACTGTAGTCAAAGAGTATTTAAGCCAAAGTTATAATATATGAGGCSAAATAAGGGACATGGTGAAGTAAAAATGAGAACCATAAAACTTCATCTGCATAGGGATAACTTGTATGTTGTGGACTCTACTGAAACGTATGGAGCTCAGCATTTTCAAGGTGCTTGGCTGATAATGACCGCTATAGAACAACAGTGCTGAAGCAGTTGATGAGCTTGATGACATACCTTTATGATATTAATTTCTTCAGGTAGTTAATGCATGAGACAAGTCATATTCCTCCATCTTGTTTTCTGTCATATAGATCTGTTATTTATTTTTTTTCTCTTTTTTTGATGACGTGATTGACATAGTTTGGTCATTTATTCCTGTGCATTACTTGCAGTATTGCAAGACTTGCTCTCCTTTAC